>RJWM01001774.1:0-145147 GCA_004363535.1 Dasyprocta punctata
GCTCAGGAGTGGGCTGGGGAGAAGACGCAGCGCCTGGAGGGGAGCGACCTGGCGTCTCGTATAGCTGACCGGGTCTGGACCTTCCCGGGGCTGGGGCCTGGCGGCCGAGCCGGGTTCTCCCAGGCCTGGGGGGACAGGGCCGGAGGACCCGCTGCCCCCTGCCCGGTACATCGGGGTCTTCTGCAGTCCCCCAGGCTCACCGCTAGTCTTAGGCACAGACAGGCTTTGCTAGGTGGAACTCTCTGAAGTTTTAAAAGCACGTCTGTGCCCTGTTGGGTGGGGGGCTGCACTGCCCTATCAGTGAAGCACTGAGCCAGGAGGACGCCCCACGCAGGGCACTGGGGACCCCACCACCCTAGCCTGGTGGCAGGGCCCCACTGGAAGGCTGGACATCCTGGTCCTGGGCAACCAGGGGCACAGGGCACAGTGGGGACTCCTCTCCCCTGCCAGTTCACGGACATGAAAGCCCAGCAGACAGTGCAGGGCAGGTGAGGGTGCGGGCTGCCCAGACTCTGGGCACCCACAGTCCCCAGTGCAGGCACTGGCCCCTGACCTGCAGGCACACTCCACGACTATGTCCAGTGTTGCTGCCCCCTGCCTCTGCGGAGGGGCGCAGCACCACGAGGCCCTGGGTTCCACCCAGCGCTAAGGAAAGAATATGCTTGGGATCCTGCGAGCTCTCTGAGCCTGGTGCTCACGGGGCACCCCAGCTGTATCCCCCTCCTCACCAGCACCAGGACGCCAAGGTGCGGACTGTGGGCCCTGATGCGCTGACCCACCAGGGGATCCTCTGCAGGAGGACAGCCTGGACCATCCCCCACTCTGTCTGCGAGACATTGTCCCCTGCACAAAGGGTGGGGGAGGGGCTGGGCCCGTGGGAACGGCCCTTGGGGCCAGGGGACGGGGCAGGGGCAGGGGCCATGGGGGGCAGAGCCCTCGCCAGGGCTGCGTCCTGTCCCAGCCTCCACTGGGGGAATGGGGGGAGTGGAGGTCGTGGTGGGACACTAGCTGGCCTCATGGGAACAGGACAGCACTGTCCCTGGATTGAAACCTCGTGATGTGGGCCAGCCTCCCCATGCTGCCACAGGCGGGGGCCCTGGCTGCCTCACCCCATACCTTGTCACCAGGGGACAGTGCTCTTGGGTGGTGGCAGCTGATCTGCCCAGAGAGGGTTTCTAGACCCTGGGCAGGTTCCCTTGGGTCACCCCCAGGGCAGACAGTCTGGGGTCCCCAAGGCGCCCCAGGACAACGTGGGAAAGTGAGCCTTCAGACAGACCTGGGCCGGCAGCCTGGCACCTCATTGCTTTCTCTGGCTCTGCCCCGCCCCGTCTAGCAAGGTGTCAGGCTGAAACCCAGGCCAGCACCATTTGTCAGGTGGGTCCAGGGGTCGGTCAGAGTGGACAGGACAGGCTGGGGTCCCCACACCAGCAGCATGTACCCTGGGCGTGGTGAAACCATGACACCCTCCCAGGATCTGTCGTCTGCAGGCCAGGGCATCCAGGCAGCCCTTACCAGGTGTGCGAGGGGCGTGAAGGTGCGAGAGGTCCTGTGCTCCTCCGTGTGCTGCTGGCTTTCCTGATGGGCAGTGGGTGGGGAAAGGACATTTGCTTTCTGGTCCTTTACACCTCAGTGTTTCTCAGTGCACAAGTCACGGGCGCTGTAGTGCCAGCCCCAATCCCCCATCCCCTTACCCATGCGGGGCAAACCTCTGAGCCAGGTCCTACTACCTAGGCACCCAGGCTGGGGTCACCCACGGGGTCCATGCGGCACAGACAGCCTCAGACACCGGCCTCAGGGTGAGGACAGAACTGACTAGCAGTGGGATGCTGGTGACAGGCCTGCCAAGTTGGGACAGACATGCCTCTTTGCTCAGCGGTAGGAGGTCCCAAGGAGGCCCCATGTCCCTGCCACCCTTGCCCTACCCTCTAAGGGGTCAGCTCCTGGGCTTGGAGGCTGAGGCCTGAGTGACCGACTTGTCCCCAGCTGGGCAATAGGAGCCATGCCAGGGACCTGCTGGGCAGGGAGAGCGGCTATGGGAATTCCCAGGTGGCTATCCTGCAGGAGGCAGCATGGATCACCGCTGTCAGTGCTAGAGCTGTCCGGGCCAGTTCCTCAATAGCAGTGGCCCTGACCTGGGTCCCAATCAGACAGCCACCCCTGCTCCCTGCAGGCCAGAGTGCAGGCTCCCTCGGGATCCAGTCCTGGAGCAACTGTGGGGTCGTATATGCCACCCTGTCCTGAGCTCCTACTGAGGGACGCTGCCAGGGCCTGAGGCTGTGACCTGAGCCAGTTTTTACTGTGCTGCCCTCAGGCAAGGTGGCAAAGACACTTGTGGCTTCCCTGCTCTGCCTGCTGCACTGTGGTCCTGGCTAGGGTCTGCCTGAGCCCGCCCCACCCCTGCACCGAGCACCCACTGCCCCTGTGTGGGGTACACTGGCTGGGCACCCACAGGCACAGTGGCCTGGTCAGTGCCTGTGGTTACCCACACATGGAAACTGGGAAAGGGGCATGTACCAGACGGGTGGATCTTGGGATGGGGCGTCGGAACGGGCACATGGATATTCCTCGACACGCATCTCGGGAGCGGCATGGCGAGGATGCCTGGGCCCAGTCCCGAGAGCAGGTTCCTCGTGTGGCCCCATCCCTGCAGCAGACAGACCTGGAGTCCTCTGCCAGTTAGTTGCTCGTCACCCCACCAAACTCCTACCTGCTGACTCTCAGCAGGGGCAGTGGTCCGGGGTCAGGCTGCAGGGTGGCCCTAGCTGCTCTGACCTGCTTCCCACAGCCCGAGACCCACAGTGGGGCCCTTTGCTTCCCTCCAGTGCAGATGTGGAGGCAGGAGGGACCGTGGGGCAGGCCGTGTGTCTCACGGCAGCCCTGAGCTGGCAGTGCGGGCTCGAGCTGTGCCGGCGGCAGCCCCAGGCGGAAGTGCCCTGAGTCAGGTCCGCGTGCCATGTGGGCGCTGCATGGCAGGAGCGTGGGAATCAGGCACGAAGGCGGACCCCTGGGACCCAGCCCTGGGGAGGCTTCCCAGCCCTCCTGCCCCCCTCACCTGGCGCCCACGCCCTCCTCCTGAGCCCCTCCCTCCTGCAGGTTCAGGGCGGGCCCGGCCCTGCCTTCGGTGCCCAGCTTTAGGGGGCTGGGGGCACTGCCGGCCAGCACGGAGCTATGCTGCTGCGGGCTCAAGGCCTTGGCCTCTCTTCAGGGTCCCCTATGGCCCCACCAGCCCCTGCCCAAAACTGATGGTACCCGTCCTGACGGGGCAGTGCGGACCCTGGTCTGGGACCCTGGCCAGCCAGGGACTGTGTGATTGAGCAGGGAAACCCCTTTATCCAGGAGTAGAGGCGCTGGGCCCCCAAGGGCCAAGGCAGGGTGCTCAGTGTCCAGCACAAGGCCCAAGTGGACAGTCACTGTAGCTGAGCTCAGCCAGAGCGAGAGGCCCAGTGGCCAAGGCAGGTTGCTGGACGCCCAATTGCCCAGGAGAGAACAGGGCCTAGGTGACAGGCCCCCCTGGAGCGAGTAACTCAGGGCAGAGGCAGGCTGTGAACAGTGCAGAACCAGCTTTTCCAGCTAGGCGGGGGCAGGGCTCCCCGGGGCCCCATTGGAGGGTGACAGGGAGGCCCCAAAGCACAGGCAGCTGGCCGTGGGAAAACCAGTGCCTGTGGTTCCCGAGGGTGGGGCCAGGTCCTTGTGGACGGCACCACGTTTGTCTGCGTGGTGGTGACTCAGCATGAGCCGGCAGCCCTGCCCGGCGCGGGTGCAGGTCCTGGGGGAGCTGTCGCCCCCACCCCATGCAGTGATCCATGGCCCCTCTCCACCTGTGCCCCACCATCTCCTACACCTGTGTTCTTCACACCTGTGTCCCCTCAGGTGGCCTGGTCAGAGCAGAGTGTGGTGGGCTCTGAGCTCCCAGCCCTTTCCTGCTGACCTGGCTGGGCTCAGGCCAGGCCGGCAGCCCAGGAAGCCCCCAGACCCAGAAGCCTGCCCTGAGATCCAGGCCACGAGAGGCTGCCTGAGGCACAGGAGGCACCGCTGAGGGTCAGGGGCTGTCTGGTGGGAAAGATGGGAGCAGAGTGAGGGAGGGGACCGCCTCCCCCGAAGAGCCTCACCCCCTAACCCATCCCCTGGACCCTGTGGGGTGAAGGGCTGGAGGGGGGCAGGGAAGCCACAGGTAACGCAACTTCATGTGTCGAAAGGCCTGTGGGAAAAGGGTGTGTGGGCAGGGCAGGTGCTGCCCCACACAGGCACACCCTGGGGCTCTGACAGTGTCATCCTAGGACACCTGCAGGCTCTCACGGAGCCCCTGCATGGGGAAGGCTGCGTGTGGTCTCGGTCTTCTCGCTGTGCCCGTGGTGACGTACCTGAAGCCCACCCACTCTGCCCTGGGGTACAGCCCTGTCGCCTTGTGCAGTGTCAGTGGCCCCCCAGGGTCAGGATACAAGTACAATCAGCCCTGGCCTCCCTGCCCCAGCCCTGGGTGGCAGCCGGGCCACAGGCTGAGCTGGGCCCCTCATGGGACAGTCTTGCTCAGAGACCTCCATGTGGAGCCAGAGAGGTTTGGCACCCAAGCACCTGGAGTGGATGGGCTGGGAGATGGACCTGCCAGGGCCACTGGGCCACCCTGACCCCGCATCCCACACTCTGCCAAGCTGGCCAAGGGCCCCAGTCTTGCCCTATCCTGAGGCTGTGGGCTGGAAGACAGCTGGGCAGAGTCCCAAGGGGCCCCAAGAAATAGGAGAGGCTGGTATTCAGGTTGAGCTTCCAGGAGGAGGTGGCTGAGCCCACAGGACCACGAGAGAAGGCATGGAAGTGGACCCACCGTGAGCTGTCTGTGTGAAACCTCAGAACCAAACCCCATCTGCCAGGAGTGAGCAGAGGGCTGGGGTGGGGGGACAGGAGGGATGCAGGGAGGAGCCCCCATCCATCCTCATCACCCCTCTTTTCCCCAGACCTGTGACTGTGATCAGTACTTGAAGATCTCTAAGGGGGAGCTAGCGTGGCACAGTGGTCAGCAGGATGGCGCCCACGGCACAGGTGAGAGGATGGCACGGGGGTGCTAGCTTCTGGAGGTGACAGATTGGAGCCAGCAGTCAAACCAGGGCTGGAACCAGCATGTGCAGGCCCTGGGGGGCCACATCCACCGTCCTCTCTCTGGTGGTCCCTGCCCATGCCCATGTGACAGGTGTGCCTGTGTGCTCACACGCACGTGTTCACACTGGGCACAGATAAGCCCATGCTTCCTCCTGCACAGACACGGGCCCACACAGGCCCACTGGCACACCTGTGCCCGCCAGTGCTGGGCCTCCTGCCCTCGAGAGCAGGGCGGCCGACAGACCAGGGGTGATGGTGGAAGAAGCTCCCTAGCGGGCAGGGGTGGGTACACAGGACAGTCTAGGACCCCCTCCTGGGGTCAGCTCAAGGCCGGGGGGAGGACAGGGGAGGGACTGTCACTGGAGTGGCTGAAGGAACATGAGGCTGGCGTGCCCCACCCCCAGCAAGGCACACTGAGCTGCAGCCCCAGGAAGTCACCTGGGCTCTCTCCACCGGGCCGCCCATCAGCACAGCGGGGCCCCTGCGGCTGCCCTGTCCCCCAGACGGCCCCGTGCCTCCACCTGAACTCTGCAGCACCACGTAGGCATGTGGCAGCCCCCGTCCATCTCAGTAGCGCCTTCTGCTCTCCACTGCACATCCTTGCTGCTGCACTGGAGGATGCTCAGTGGGGCTGTCCAGCCTCCCCCAGAGTCCTCCCCTTCCCCAGGGTAAACAGTGCTGGACAGGTCAGTGCCATGAGAGCTGAGGCTGCAAGCAGAGGCCAGACAGGCGGTCTCGGCCTCCTGAGCTCTGAGGAGGGGCTGGTGGGGCTGGGGCGGCCCCGGCTGTGGTTAATCCAGGGCCATCTGGAGAGAAATGTTTGCCAAGAAAACTAGCAGGGTCCACAGGCCTGGGGGCACCCACCTGCTGACCAGAGCTCCGCAGCCTTGCTGCCCTCTGCTCTGCCGTGAGCCCCGAGTGCCTGCCAGCCGGCCCGTGTACCCAGTGCTCGCGGGGGCAGGGGCCTCGCATGGCCAGCGGGGGCCGCCCCCAGGCCTTGCACAGTTCCCTCCACCCCAGCAGCCCCCCACTCCCACCTACCCACCTGCCCTAGTATCAGCTGATTTTGAACGCTCCTTGGCCCTGGGCTTATCTCATCATGGCCACCAGTGGGCAGCCCCACCCTTGCTGGGGATTCTCAGGCCCCCGGAGCCCTAATCAGCAGATCTCCCGCCCAGAACACATTTCCCAGGGACCTTTGAGCTCCAAGAATGTCCTAAGGTGTGAGTTCCCTGTGGAGGGAGCCCAGAGGAGCCAGAGCTTATCAGCCCCTGGCCCTTTGCCCTCCTCGCAGGGGCCCTGGTTGGGGGGAGGCCCAGGCTCTGAAAGGCAACAGTAACCTGGCTCACAGCTACCTCTGGGTACTGGTATCTCCAAGCCTGTCCCTGGGCAGCCCTGTCACACCGTGTCATCCTTGATTGACAGGTGATGAGGCCACCCACAGTGTGGAGGAGTGGGAGCCAGGTGAGTCCGACACCACCCTACACCACGGCTTTGCCAAGGGCATTAGCCCCAGCCCCTTGACCTGCCGCAAGCCAAGGACTTGGCCCTTGTGGGGTTGGCCTGGGGAGGCATTTGTGCCCAGTGGACCGTACAGCAGGGCTGAAAACAGAGGGCCAGAGTCCCTGGACAGGGGAGGTACACATTCGGGTTCAGGGAGGCCAGGCGAGCTGCAGAGAGGGACTCTGGGCATGGCCAGGTGGGTCCAAATCGGGGCTCAGGTCTGCTCCTTGTCTATCCAAGCCCAGCGCAAGAGGCTGTGACCTCCCTGGCTACTGGCCAGAGGAAGCAGACCTGCAGCCCAGCACCCTTGGCAACTGCTCGCAGCTGCAGCTGGAATGGTCCTGGCGGGCGTGCTGGGCTCTTCCACTGTGGTGCTTGAGCAGGAGGGTTCGCGCTCGGCCATGTTGCTGTGCGCTTCCACAAGGTCCTGTAGGGCAGGGCCCCATCCTGGCCAGCAGCCCCATCTAAGACTGGGCAGGCCAGGCAGTGGGCAGTCAATGTGAGTGGGGTCCCACAAAGGCCAGTGCCATGGCCTTGAACTCACTATGTACCCCAGGCTGGCCTCAAACTCATGACTGTCCTTCTGCCTCAGCCTCCTGAGTGCTGGGATTACAAGTGTGCACCACCACACCCGGCTGGACTCTTCTGTCCACTCTTGGCCCGCAAACCTTTTGGAACCCCCTCAGCAAGCTCCCAGGTACACAGAGGTCAGGGTTTCCAGAGAACCAGGGCCCTGAGCCAGGAGTGACCCATGAGGTCTGGTTCCATACCTGGGCAGGAAGAGGAGGTCACTGGGTGGGCAGTACCAGCCCCCCTCTTGTGCCGCAGGGTTCCCTTCATAGGGATTGGTGCCCTGTGGTCACAAATGCACTGCCTGGAAGTCACTGCACTGCTGCTGCTCAGGAGGAGGCCGAGGCCTGGATGCCCCCTGCCAACCACCCCAGAGGGCCCAAGGGTGCTGGGGAGCGGGAGGGGCTAGGGAGGCAGGGGTCCCCCAGGTGGGAATGGGGGTGGGGTGGCCCAGAGAGGGGCCTCCTCCTCACTCACCCCCCAGGAATGTGCCCCCCCCACATCCCTTTCCTCTATTTCCTGCTCCCAGAGGAAACCAGCTCTGATTTGGCCAAAGAACTTAGGCGGATGCCTCCAGGCAAGGGGGCCTGGGGCCAGGGCAGACAGCCACCCCTGCATTGCTGCCATGCCAAGAGCACCCACAGCCCAGGTGTGCAGGCCCAGCAGGGATCCCTTGGGTCCCTGGGACTGCAGCCTAGGACACTGGACTCCTACAGCACAGACACGATTTCACAAACAGGAGAGGGGTGCTGGGAGACAGGCATGGACAGGGTCCTGTGAGAGCCAGCCCAGGTCCAGACCTGCCCCTCCAGCTGCTGCACAGCTTCTGAGCTGTGCCTGAGCTTCAGGTAGGGGCCTGGCAGAAGCGGCAGTGATCTGAACACAGCTGCGGGGAGCAGGAGCCCACAGCTCCACGTCCTGCCTGGGGGAGGGCTTGAGAGGAAGTGAACGAGGGCACCGGCTGCTGCCCAGTCCTGTTACGGCCTGGGCCTCTCCACCTGGGCAGCAGCTGCCCCAGACAGAGGTAGAACAAGGACCAGGATACTTTGTGCTGCCTCCAGGTTGGGCCCTGGTCAGGCCCACTGATGCCTGACCCCCTGCCCTGGGCTTAGTGGCCATGCCTACTGACCTGGGCATTTCCTGCATGCTCACCCCTCTGCCGCCCGGCACAGGCTCACCCTGGCTAGGCAATACCTCCCTCCTGGCCTGTGGGGCCAGGGCCTCTCAGCCCTGCCCTGCCCCATCCAGGAGCTGGGGACAGGCATTGCCGATAGGGTGGCTGTGGCCCCCAGAGTCAGCCTGTGCTGACCGGCTGGGTGGGCAGGCAGGAGCCCCGGTCACAGTGATTGTCTGCAGCAGTTCCTGCCCGGGCGTCCTTCCTCAGCGCTGGCCGGTGCTGGCCGGGGTTGAGTGTTTGTTATTTGATTCCTATCCTCTCTCAGCCCTTCTACCAGGTGTCTGGGCTGCTGGGAAGAAACACTCTCCTCTTTCCCACGCTCCCCGACACATTTTAATGAATTAGCTGGAGGCCCCGCCCCCACTGCCTGCTGCCTCCCTCTCCTGTTTGGTGCCTTTAAGGTGGCCGCAGGCCTCGGCCCAGCCCTGGCCAGCTGCCCTTTCTGTGCTGTCCTCCCCAGGCCCGCCCAGGCTGTCCCATCTGCCCCAGCCAGGGTCCCAGAACACGCCCACAGCTGCCCACTGCTCTAACTTCCCACCCCCAGGAAGGGAATGGGGCTCTGGGGGAGAAGGGGACCCCACCATCACCTTCTGGGGGGCAGGATACACCCAGGCCAGGATCCTGGGGGCCAGTCTCACAGTCGGGGAGGGAACCCCAGGCCCTGGACCAGAGGTCACCAGGGTCCTCTGAGCCCCCTCCCCTCCCTGACGCCACTGGCATTTGGGACAAATGTCCACCTTTTGGACGTGTCCCTCAACAAACATTTGAGCAGGGTTCACCAGGAGGCAGTGCCCCCAGCCTCCCCACCATCTCCTCAGCAGGGCTGCTGTGGGAGGGAGACCAGAGGTGTGGGCCTCAGGGTTCCAGCCGAGCACTGGAGCCTGGTACTGGAGCAAGAGGTGGCCCAGCTCTCCGGGGGGCATCAGGGTCACCTGAACCCCACAGCAGCCAGGTGTGGGGCTCTGTTGCAGACACACAGTGGTGACCCTCACTCCTGACTCAGGCAGGGTGACCTTGGGGTAGACTCCTGCCACGCCACCCCTGCCAGGGCTGTCCGAGCTGTCCAGACCTCGCCAGGGCCGCCGCCGATTTCACGGCCCCGTGGCGGCGGCCTCGAGTTCCCACACTGAGCTCACACAGGCCCCTTTGTCTGCTGCCCGCCGCGGATGTCAGCAGGACTTTTCTCCCAGGCTCTGCTCTGCCAGGCATCTCAGATGCCTTCTCCAGGCCCTGTGGAAGCCCACCTGGGCAGCAGCTTATCTGGGAACCCACAGCCATCCTGGGGGCCAGCCCCAGGCCTGGTGAGAGGGAAGCAACAGCCCCTACCACAGCCTCCACCAAGCCCAGGACCACAGAAAATCAGGGAGCAACCAGGAGGTGGCTCCTGCCTTCCTGAGCATGGTGCCCAGCACCTCCTCCTCGCCTAGCCTGGCACCATACTGAGGTCCAGCAGCATCGTAGCTCACTGCATTTAGGAGCCCAAAGGTGCCAGCTGCAGAGCCTGAGCCTCAGCAGACCCACTGCACAGTGGGGGGCCCCTGGGTGCTGCCACTGGAGCTCTTGGGAGAGGCAGGGAGGCATGGGAGGGTGCCTGGGGGTTGGATGAGTACAGCCTGACAGACTTGATCTCAGGAAGACCAGCACAGGCTCCCAGGCCACCAGGATGGCCCCAGGGAAACCTGGCCTTGTTCGAATCAGTGGAGCAGCCTGAGAGCATCTGACCAAAGCTGGTGTCCCTGCCGGTGTCCCCAGGATCTCCCCTCCAGAGCACAGGCAGGGCGGGGGCAGCCCACACGGATGTGGGGGGAGGATGCCCTGCAGCAGCAGGCAGGGTGGTCCCCCTCAGGCCCAAGCCGCCTCCTTGGAATTCCCGGCCTGGCCTCTGAAGGAATTCAAGCCCCAGCATGCCCGGGCCTCCTGTTCTGCGAGGTTGAGAATCATTCCTCCTTAATTTCCAGCGACCGCAGGCGCAGGCGAGTTGTAAACTGTAAAACCTAATGAGGAAATGCATGGCCTCCCCAGCCAGGCCTCCCCGTCAGTTGTTAGAGCGCAAATAAAAAGTGGGTTGGTTTTACAGTTTGGAAAACAGACACTTCGGAATCTCTCTCAGGGTAGGCCTGGCGCCTGTCTGGGGCTGGGCACTGGCCAGGCCTGGTGGCCCTGTTCCTGCGGATAGCCTTGACGGCTAAGATGAAGATCGGTGACTGCTTGCCCCATCTGCATCGAGCAAGGGCACCCCTGCAGGAGCCAGCGCGGTGGGGACACACAAGCTGGCGGGGTCCCCGGGAAGTCGCACTGCGCAGGAAAGACCAGGAGCCCAAGGATCATGTCGCTCCGGCCCAAATGCGGAGCCCCGGACGGCTCTGGGTCCTGCTGGCCTGGTGCAACGGAGTGAGGCGGGGTCCAGAGCGCGCAGACACAGGTGGTGGCGGCGGCGGCGGAACCGAGCCCCAGCGGCCACCTGGTCTGGCCAACTAAAGCCCGCGACCAGCGCCCCCTGCCGTGGGACTCGTGGCCCCCGGGACACGCCCACGCCTCCGGCACCGCCCACGCCACGCCCCCACGTAGGCGCGGCCCAATCGCAGGCCCGCCGGCGAGCACGTCACCGGTCGTCCATTGTTATGCAAATATAAGGACAGTAAAAAGCGCCCCGGCACCGCTGGCGAGCCAGAGCCGCGGCGCTGGCGGGGGGGCGAGGCGCGGGGAATCCGCGTGGAAGTCCAGCCGAGCTAGACCGACCAAAGCCGGGACCTAGACTGAGACCGGGACCTCGCGCGTCGCTCGGCCCCGGGAACGCAGTGCCAGCCCCCGTCGCCCGCCCTCCCGGGCGCGGCTGGATGCGGCGGGGGCTCCCGGCCCGGAGCGCGCAGGGGCGGCGTGCGGGACCCGCTGGCGCCGCGCCCTCCATGCGCCGAGGCAGCCGGGGGCCCGCGCCGAAGCCGCCGCCGCCGCGCTGAGCCCAGGCCCGCGCCCGGCAGCAGCATGAGCCAGGCCGAGCTGTCCACCTGCTCGGCGCCGCAGACGCAGCGCATCTTCCAGGAGGCCGTGCGCAGGGGTAACACGCGGGAGCTGCAGTCGCTGCTGCAGAACATGACCAATTGCGAGTTCAACGTGAACTCGTTCGGGCCCGAGGGCCAGACAGCGCTGCACCAGTCGGTTATCGACGGCAACCTGGAGCTGGTGAAGCTGCTGGTCAAATTCGGCGCCGACATCCGCCTGGCCAACCGCGACGGCTGGAGCGCGCTGCACATCGCCGCGTTCGGTGGCCACCAGGACATCGTGCTCTATCTCATCACCAAGGCCAAGTACGCGGCCAGCGGCCGATGATGCCCGCCGGACCTGTACACGGCCCGCGTCCGTGTCATCTCTGCTGTTCCTTCCCGCCAACTACCTCGGTGTGCGCCGGGCTCGCCGGCCCTTGGCGCCCGCGGCCACGGAGAGCAAGGCCCGACCCCGCACGCGCTCCTCGCTGGCCAGCGCCTCCCTGCGGCGAGCGCTGCGCCATGCCTCGCGGGTGGGGGCGGGGCACGCCCGGCTCCTTTGAAACCTGAGTCCCGCAGCCGGCGAGCTCGGAGTCAGGGGCACCGGATCCTGCGCCCAGCGCATTCCCTCGGAGGTGAAGGCGCGCTGCGGACTCGGGCGTGCGGTGACGGAGACGCCCGCGGCCCCTGTATTTATCACGTGTGTGTATACTTGTGGGTGAAGTTTGTGCGCCTGATTTTTTTGTTGTTGTTTGGAAAATATTATGCGTGGTCAATACGGTTTTATGGGGGGGAAAGATGGATTTTTTTTCTAGTCTTAAAATTTAAAAACTTGAGTCTACCATTTCTTGGTTGCACTGAAAATCCCGCCTAGCCCCACGGCTTTCCCGCCCCACCCCTTCCCCGCCGCCCCACTCCTCCCTTCCTTGCGCTTTTAGGGCGCCCCGCCCCCACTCGGCTGGGTTTGCGGAGTGCGCACGAGGGCCTGGGAGCTGCGGCGCGGCGCTGGCGCTGGGGGCGAGGGGACCTCTCCCCTGCGAGTGAGCGCTAGTGCAGTTAACAGTCGGTTGCACACTTTTTTAAAAAAAAGTAAATGGATTTGCCACAATTAAATGTCATAACATTTATGACAATATAAAATATTAACCTATTTTAAAGCCAAGTTTTAGTTGTATTTTTGACTCTTGGTTATGAACCCAGTTTTAAAGGGCCTTGTATCCAGCGTTGTGAAGGCAACAGTGTACCCATATTTATATTTTTATAAAATGCCTATATGACTGTGAATCTTGCGTGCGATTGCTAGTGGGCAAGAGGGACTCGCGCCCTCCCTCGGCCTCCCCAGCTCTGGGATCCGGGCTCGAGGAGCCCGCCGTGGGGGAGGGGCTGCCCGCGGAGCTGGGCCGGGCGAGGAGCCCTTCCTGGTTTCCGCGGTTCCAATTCTCTATGCAACCCCACACCCCTTGTTGTTTTGATCCTGGGAAATAAAAGGGAGGCTGAATTATTCAAATTTAAATGAGGTTTCCCCTTCACAGAAGTGCTGCTGACCCTGCGTGCAGAAATGGGGCGCGCTGGAGAACACAGGTGGGTGGAGGCGTTTCGTGCTGGCCGGGCATGCTTGGCCTCTCCTCGCTTTTATGAAACCGCGTGAGAAGAATATGTCGCTAATGCCGCGGAGCAGGCAGACATTGGAACAAGCACAGATTACTCCGAAGGGAGTTCTGTATTTTTTCTACATGCAAATGCCTTTTTAATTATGTTAATTAATGTTAAGACTTCTAGGCTTGTGTGGAAGCTCTGTATGAGTCCCGGTTTGATCACTGCCAACTGGATAAAGTCTGCAGCACATTCCTGAGCGTACCATAGACTTGTAGCCCATCGTGAAAAATTTAAAAATAAATTTTTCATTTGAACTTTTTATATTAAAAAATTCTGGGTTTTTTTGGTCTTGGCACAAGTCACAGACGCCCTTTTCAGGGGAGGATCAAATCTCTCCCTACCTCTAGGGCACCCACAGGCAGAGCCTCAGCAGCTGTCCATATCCGGGAGGACCCCAACAGGACTTAGGAGTCCTGTCCAGCCTCAGAACACAGTACTGGGTGACCAGGCCCCTCTGCTGTCTGCTTAGGCTCCAGAGGGCTGCAGGTTTGGGTGATCTAAAAGTTGCTTGCTCCTGACAAGTGGTGTTGGACAGTCATTCCCAGAGGACAGAGCCTGTGTAAGTCCAGGGACAAGCTTGGGCCCAGTGTTCACGGTGTACAGAGCTGGTACCCAGGAGCAGAGGGTGGAGGGTGGGGCTGATGGGAGGTTCAGGGGAGCCACTGACAGGTTGGGGGGCCACCCCAGCAGCAGCAAGCTGCAGAGCAGGGCCCCTGGCGAGTGGGCCACATGTAGGCAGGGAAGCTTTCCTCCTAATGCCCCAGGACCCGTGTGGAGCAGCTGGTCGGCCTCCTTGTTCTGTCCTGTCCAGCTCCTGCTCCCTACCCTGGAGGAGCTTACAGTTGGCTTCACAGGCCTTTGGTGCCCCAGTATTGGTCTAGAGCGTGGAGCTGCACTGTCTTCAGGCTCCTGCACAAGTGGGTGGACTTCGTGTTTCAAGCACGTGGCCTTGAATGCCTGCCCTGGGCCTGCTGAGGCATCGGGAGGGTGAGGTCAGGCCTGGGTGCCACTGTGCACAGGAGTGGGAGAAAGACCTTGGATATGGAAACCGTCAGCCTGCAGTGGGCTCAGTGGCTGCCCCTGCAGCACATGTGACACCCACACCTAGGAGGGCCTGGTGGCTTCTGAGGGGATAGTTCAGCTCCCCAGCATGGACACTGGGTGGGACCTGCTGTCCTCCCCCAGGGACGGCTCCCTGCCACAGCCCTGGCTGGGGTGGGGCAAGGACCGGGCTGCTCCATTGAGCAGCATCCTAGCAGAGTCATGCACTTCTGTCATCCGTGGGCAGCACTGCAGGTAGACTCCTAGCAGAGCCCAGGTGTGAGAGACCAGAAAGGGATGGTGAGGGAGGCCCTCAAACTCATCCTGCAAGAGACCTGGGTGGAAAGGGGCTGGCTGGGCCACCTGGCTGGTGGACAGAGGAAGAAGTGGCTGCCTCTGGACATGACCAAGGCAAAGCTGTGCTCTCCTCCAGGGCCACTGCATGCAGCCACCTGCCCATGGGTGCTGGCCAGTGATGTGGCGTGCTGGTGGCCAGTGGACTCCCTGGGACATCCTCACCGCTAGTGAGGGGGTAGGCGGGACCAGAAGCCAGGAGTGGTAGTGCGTTGTTGTAATTCCAACACTCAGAGAAGCTGCGGCAGAATTGCCTGGACACCTTAGCGAGTTCAATGTAACCTCAGTTACACAGCGAGGTCCCGTCTCCAAAGGAGAGTGAGAGACCCAGGAAACCCATTTCCTCCTCCACCCTGGCCTCCCCGGTCTGCAGGGCGGGTGTGGCTGTAAGGCCATTGAGGGAACAGGCCGCGGCACCCAGAAGCCCGAGGGGAGGGTTTGGACGACAGCAAACCGCCCAGCAGCCCTGTCCAGGGGCGGTTGGCCGTGGATGGCTAAACAGGAAGTTCAGGGGAGGCAGCGAGGTGCGAGGAGCAAATCCGGCAGGGGAAGGTGCCGACTGCACAGAGCTCCCGAGCCCTTGTAGCCAGCAGGAGAGGACAGAGAGGCGCGCGAGACCTTGAGGGGCCTTGAAGGCCTGGAAAGGGGACGCGGTGCGGGGGGAGGGTAGCTGGGAACAAAGCCAGGAGCGCGAGGGGCGTCGGTGGGCTGTCGAGGCCCTCGGAGGCCTCGACGAGACCCTCGGGCTAGGGTCTGGAGACGCCCGCACCCCCGCCCCAGCCCCGGCGCGCATTCCTCGGCTCGCGGTCAGTCCGTCTGTTGGTGTTTCTCCCCGCTCCCCCTCTGGAGCCTCGGCCCCATTCATCCCGAGGCCCCTGCCCTCTGCAACGCTGCGCTCGGCGAGCAGCTGCTATGTTAATGAGGGGGGCGGGCGGGGGTGGGAGGGGGCCGGGAGGGGCGGGGCCGAGGGCGGGGCCTTTGCTGGGAGCCCGAGCAGTGGTCACAGGTCGGGCTGAAGGTGAGCGCGGAGCGGGCGGGGGAGCGGGGGCGGGGCTAGCGATGGGACCGGACCTGGCGGGAGCGGGGCCACCCGCTCTCCCAAGCTGGAGCGGCAAGAGGCCGGCCACCGCTCTGGCTGTGGGGATCACGGCCCAGGCCGTGACGCGCTGCATGGGGTCAAGCGCACACGCCTGGTGGGTGGGTTGGGGGCTGCCGTCGGGCCCAGGGAGGGGGCGATGGGCCTGGCTCTCCGGGTCCCTTTTGAGCCCGTCCCGCACGGACTGGGCAGTGAGTGTCCTCCGGGTGCCGGAGCGCGGGGCGGGCGCAGGCGGCAGTCACAGGCGGCTTCATGGGGCGGGCAGCGGAGGTGCTGCCGCTCTGTGGCCGCGGCCCGCACTGCGCCGGCTCCCACTCCTGCCTTGCGGGGCCCCTGGGAGACCCTGTGAGGCTGGGCCCTGCGGGGCGTGCGGAAAAGGGGAGACTCAGGCTGGCAACGGGGTGGGCTGAGCACAGCGGGCAGGTCCTCAGCGACAGGCGCCAGGACGGGCGGGAACCGGCTCTGCAGCGTGGATGGGTGGTAAGGAGGCCCCAAGGGAGAAGCGAGGCCGGGTGCCACAGGCCCAGCTAGGGGACCAGAGCAGGACAGGCCGCGGTTGTGGCCAGGACGGGTGTCCCTCAGGCTGAAGTCAGAGCACTGCTTGCTTTGGGCAAAGCTGGATGGGTGGACCTGAAGGTGGCACTTGGCTGAGGGCAACAGGCCACAGAGACCTACAATCCTGCTTGTGTCTCTGCCTCCCCAGGGGCAGCCATCAGGGCAGCAGCGTGTGAACCCAGCGTTGGCTCCAGGCCCCTGCAGTCCCAGGGATGCCCAGACCTGGAGTGTGGCCCTTCACAGCCACGCGTGGCCAGCTGCAGTACCTGTGGAAAGGAGGCCATTCCAAGGCCTGAGACAACTGGTCACCACACATCACACTGCAGAGCCTGGGGACCCTGGGCATGGGTGATGGGGGCCACTGGACACCCCTGCCACGGAGCCCAGATCCCATCCATTGTGGGTGGCCCCAGCCTGCATCCTCTCTGATACCTCCCCGATTCTGTCCAGGGGACACGGGCATGGGGTTGTGCAGAGAACAAGTCGCCTGCCCCAGGATGGGCGACACTTCACCCTCCCTGGAGTGCATGGGGCTCCTCACAGCACTCAGTACCATCTGGTGCCTGTAGATGAGAAATCGTAAGGGGGCTGAGCGAAAACATCCCATAAACTTCCCAGAGAGAAAAGATGACATTGGAAAAAGTGCTGTCACCACCCCAGAAGTGTTTCCTTCAGTCCTGGACAGGTTGGAGCAGATGGACCAGGCCCATGGCTGACATTAGGGTCCTGCTTCTTGGATTCCTGGGTGGGTAGCCCAGAGCCAGGCACCTAGGCCCCCCCTTCAATGACACTTCCTGCAGCCCAGCATGGTGACACACACCAGTAAAACACCACTGTGAGAGGGTGGAAGTCTGAGCCCAGCCTGGAGAACTTAGTGACTTAGGGACCCTGTGTCAAATTCTTTTAAAAAATAGAGCTGGGAGCCGGGCCTGGTGGCGCACGCCTTTAATCCCAGCACTCGGGAGGCTGAGGTAGGAGAAGCGTTGTGAGTTCAAGGCCGGCTTGGGCCACAACGTGAGCACAAGGCCGGCCTGAGCTACATAGTGCGACCCTACCTCAAAAAACTAGGGCCAGGAGTTTGGCTCAGCGGCTTAAGCGCCTGCCCTGGCAGGCGCGAGGTTGTGAGTTCAAACCCCGGTGTCGCAAAAAAAAAAAAAAAAAAATAGAGCTGGGGATGTAGCTCAGTGCAAAGGCCCTGGGGCAAATCACCATGGTCATGCGTGTGCCCACGCAGGAATGCACACACACACACAGACAGGACATTTCCTGAAAGTTGTCCTTGCACAGCTGCCTACATCCCTTTGGTCATGTGATCAGTCTCATTTTTGACCACAGCATCCCAGCCTCATCCTCATGTAGGGTGCTGACTGCCCAAACTCCCAAACCATGCAGAACTTGGCCCATGTCTATACCCTGCTGGACCCTCCTCCCTTGAAGGGCCTGCTCCATGCTCTTGGTTTGTATATTTGTACTGAAGGAATTTTTAGAAATTCAGGCTTTAGCAATGCACTGAACGGGAAGCAGCATCCTTCCTAAGTGTGCATTACAGCAATCCTGCCACACTGAGAGCCACAAAGCCCCAGCGAGGGAGTTGGGGTCTGTGTCCAGATGCAGGGTGGTGTGCCCAGGGTGTCCTGATGAGGGTGAGCACAGAGGCCCAGGTGCATCCCGAGGTGGCCCCATCTGTCACATAAATTTAAGGGACTGGGAACTGAACCCAGGGCCTTCTCGCTGAGCTAATCCCCAATCCTTTGTTCATTTTAATTTTGAGACACTACCTTGCCCAGGCTGAACTAAAGCTTTCAAACCTCCTGCCTCGGCCTCCTAGAGCACTGGGATTACAGGTGTGAGCCACCACAGCCAGTGTGTCTCTTAGCGTGGAGGAGAGGAGTCTGCCAAGGCCTGGGCTCCTGAGGCCAAGCTTTGGAGAAAGTGCTGCCCCACCAGCTTTCCTCGCAGGACTTGCATGCATGCCTTTTCTCTCTCTCTCTCTCTCTCTCTTTTTTTTTTTTTTTTGCAGCACCAGGGATCAAACTCACAACCTCACACCTGCCAGGGCAGGTGCTTAAGCCACTGAGCCGAACTCCCAGCCCTAGTTTTTTGAGGCAGGGTCGCACTATGTAGCTCAGCCCGGTCTTGTGCTCGCATTATAGCCCAAGCCGGCCTCGAACTCACAATACTCCTCCTACCTCAGCCTCCCGAGTGCTGGGATTAAAGGCATGGGCCACCACGCCCGGCCCCTTTTCTCATTTCGATTGAGGCTGTGATAAATCGTTAGGTCAGTCATTCCTATTCCTAGAAATCAGGTTTGTGGTGGTTTAATTTGCAAGCAATAAAACATCCATTGAGAGTGTGGTGAGTTCTGACAGATGCTTGTGTCCAGGTAACTGGCACCACGGCCAGAATGAAGGACACTTTGTCACTCCACAAGGCTCTCTGAGCCCCCAGCCAGCTTTTGCCACCTGGGCCCGGCTGTCACTGACCCACCACACCTTGGTGCAGGTGCAGCTGCATGCCAGATCCCTGTGCAGTGCGGTGCGGGGCAGGCAGGGACCCTGCGCGTGGGGAAAGCACCCTACTGAGGGTGATCCTGCCCTCAGTGAGTGGGCACGAGGAAGGGGGAGAGAAAAGGAAGGGTGGCACTGAACTGGGAGGCACCCGTCACCGCGTCCTGGCTCCACTACAGAAGCTACACCTGACGGGGACAGGGAGGCCCAGCGCTGTGGTGTGGATGTGGGTCCGGTGACCCCACTCCGGCAGCCAGAGCTGCTGACGGGCGAGTCGCACACACCCAGGGGACAGTGGGGACAGTGATAAAAGCTGTTTGAGAGGGCCCAGATGTCAGACTTGCAAAGACTTCAACGCAGTTACTAAAATATTCCCAAGGCCCACAGGAAGCTATGTCAGGGATTAAAGGGAGGGTGGGGAAATGAACTGTCAGAGAATACCAGTGAAGAAATAAAAAGTTTAGAAAAGAAATCAGAAATACTTTGCAAAACAATTTGGTAGTTCCTTAAAATGGTAAAAACCGTTTCCATGACAACTCCAAGCTTATGTGTGTCCCCAAGAAAAATTCAGTGGCACAACCACAAAAAAGCATCACTTAACAGTCCTGAGCAGCAGGCGTCAAAATTGGAACAACTCGAACACCGGTCAAGGGACAGATAAACCACAGTCACAACCCAATGCCACTGGGCTTCAACCAGCGGGGTGGTGGGCGGTGCCACGCTCGGATCATGTGACAGCCTCCCTGGGAACCGCCAAGAGTGACCCCAGTCATAGGGATGGCCAGGACCCAGCCAGCAGAGGGGTGGGGAGTAAGTGCTAACTGAAGCAGGTTTCAGGGCTTCGAGTTTGGCTCAGTGGCCTAAGCACCTGTCTGGCAGGTGTGAGGTTGTGAGGTTTCTTTTTGAAGTGACCAAAATATCCTCAAATTAGATTGTGGATCAGGGCATGATGGCACATGCCTGTAATCCCAGCACTGGGGGAGCTGAGGCAAGAAGATCGCCATGAATTCAAGGCCAGCTTGGGCAACATAGCAAGACCCTGTTTCAAAAATTCCAAACCAAATTAAAAAAAGAAAAAAAAAAAAAAAACAAGTTCCAGCCTAGCTCAGGCTACAGTGCAAGTTCGAAGTCTGGATTATACAGCAAGACCTCATTCCGGTAAGCAAATGTGCAGGCGCCGTAGTTGGAGCACACAGCAGCCCAGGCCTGGAGAGCAGTGGCAGTCTCAGTCTGGACACCTTGTGGGGCACAAATCCCAGAGCCAGGAACCACACAGAACCTCTTGCTTGATGCCGTCCAAGCCCTTCGAGGAAGCAGCTCTCATGGTGTCCAGTTGGAGCCCAGCCTGGCGACTGCCTCGCTCCAGCAGCTTGTCCTGGGGCCCTGGGCGGCCTCGGGTGCGGGGGCCATGCAGGAAGAGAACTCTGTGGTGGGAAGTGTCTGTGTGGGGCTGAGGGTCCAGACTTGCGCTCCTGTGGAAAACGCCAGGCCTCAGGGTCACTGCCAAGACAGCAGGGCAAAGGGATCGGCCCGCACTCAGGCTGCTGCTGCAGTGGCGGAACCCTCCCTCCCACTTGCCCAGGGTCAGCTCCAAGTGGCCCAATACAGAGCACTCTTTTTTTTTTTTTTTTTTTTTTGGTCTTTTTAAGACAAAGTTTTGCTATGTGGTTTAGGCTGGCCTTGGACTCACTTTGTAGCCCAGGCTGGTCTCAAACTTGCAACAATCCTCCTGCCTCAGCCTCCCAAGTGCTGGGATTACAGGAGTACGCCACCACGCCTGACCAGAGCACTCTTCAGTTGGCGAAGGCTCTGCCTGCTTCAGCCTCCATCTCGAGCTGCTGTCTCCTCCCAGGTGCCTCGTCCTGTTTTCCACACGGACTATAGCAGCTGTGCGGTCCTCAGCTCATCTGCCACACTCAGACCTTGACCTAGCTTCGCAGGACCTGTGGTAGCATCTACAAGAACCTCATGCCTGCGCGCAATGGTGCACAAGGTTATCCCAGCACTTGGGAGGCTGAGGCAGGAGGATCACAAATTTAAGGTCAGCCTGGGCAACTTAGTAAGACCCTGACTCAAAAAGGAAAAAGTGGTGGGGGCTATGGCTGTACCTCAGTGTTAACCTGGCCAGTGTGTGTAAGGCCCTGGGCTCAGCACCGCAAAAGAGAGGCAGAAAGAGAGAGAGGGAGAGAAGACGAGGAGGAGAAGGTCCAACGCCACCACATAAAAAGCCTGGAGTGAAAAGGCATAAAGGCGAAAATGAAAACCCACGAGGCTCCACAGCAGACAGGAAATGTCAGAAGGAAGAATCAGCAGACCTGAAGAGAGAACAAAAGAAACCTCCAATGTGAAGAGAGGAAAGAAAGAAGAATGAATAAAAATCAACAGGGCCTTGCATATCTGTGGGACATCATCCAGCACAGCCAAACATGCACAGTGGGAATCCCCGGAGAAGGAAGAGGAAAAGAGGCGAAAAACATCTGAAGGAATTCTCCGAGTTTCCTAGGCGTGGTGGCGCACATCTGTGATCCCAGCACTCAGGAGGCTGAGACAGGAAGGTTGCCACTAATTTGAGGTCAGCCTAGACTACACAGACTCTGTCTCAAAACAAAAACAAAAACAAAGCCAGGCGTGGTGGTGCACACCTTTAATCCCAGCACTTGGGAGGCTGAGGTAGGAGGAGCGTTGTGAGTTCAAGTCCCACTTGGGCTACAATGCAAGCACGAGGCTGGTCTGAGCTACATAGTGTGACCCTGCCTCGAAAAACTAGGGCTGGGAATTTGGCTCAGTGGCTTAAGCCCCTGTCTGGCAGGCGTGAAGCTGTGAGTTCGATCCCCGGTGCCACCAAAAAAAAAAAAAAAAAAAAAAAAATTTGCTGCAAATCTTAAATGTGTACATCAAAGAAACTCAGTGCAATCTGGACACATCACAAATTAGCCAAAGTCAAATACAAAGAAAACTGAAAGCAACCAGATAAAAATGTCTTCTGCACAAGGGTCCACAATGGGATCCGCAGAGGACATCGGGTCAGAGACGGAAGCAGGAGCAGTGAGCCGACAGGTTTAAAGTCTCCCAAGGAGAGAAACTGCCAACCAGGAACTCCAGGGGCTTGGGCACGGCCCTGGGTTCACCTGTGTCACCATGAAAAAGAAAGAAAAGGAAGAAAAAGGAATTCCATGTCCACCAAAACTACCCCTGAACTTGTAGGCAAAAAAACTACATCTTAAACAGTGGGGGAAAATCCTGTCTTCATGGAATGACAAACTCCCCATGTTCAGCTTCTGCCCACAGAGTCTGAAACACCCGAGAAGGGCTCCTGTGTTCAGAGAGGGGCTTTGGGGAATTGACTGGCAGGGGGGCCTCTGACCTCATCTGGAGCTGGTGGCGTCCCAGGAATCAGGAGGGGGAGTCCAGCCAAAGGGAGAGCTCCCGAGTGCGACTTGGGGCTCCATCTTGTCCTTGATCCCTTCCTCTGTCTCCTCTACCACACCCTCCCCTCGTGATGGGTGTCCCATCCTCACCACAGCCCAAAAGCCATGGAGTCAACTGACCGTGCCTGAACCCTCAGGAAGCTTGAGCCAGAATCAATCTCTCTTCCTTTAAAATGTTTTCTTAGCCGGGCGTGGTGGCGCACGCCTTTAATCCCAGCACTCGGGAGGCTGAGGTAGGAGGAGCTTTGTGAGTTCGAGCCCGGCTTGGGCTACACTGCTAGCGCAAGGCCGGGCTGAGCCGGGCTGAGCTACATAGTGCGACCCTGCCTCAAAAAACTAGGGCCGGGAGTTTGGTTCAGCAGCTTAAGCGCCTGCCCTGGCAGGCGCGAGGTTGTGAGTTCGATCCCCGGTGCCGCAAAAAAAAAAATAAATAAATAAAAATAAAATGTTTTCTTCTGCCGGGCGTGGTGGTGCACACCTGTGATCCAGCACTCTGGAGGCTGAGGCAGGAGGATGGCCATGAGTTCCAGGCCAGCCTGCAGTACATAGTGAGACCCTGTCTCAGAAAAAAATTCACAAAATGTTTCCTCATGTATGTTTTCACAGTGACTGAAAACTAGCACAAGACCCAGTGTAATTCCTGTCCAGCTTCCAGCAGGCTTTTCTTCAGGAATAGAAGAGAGAACTTGTTTGTCTGTCACCTTTTGAAGAGTCCTAAGATTCCTCAGTGACTGTCAAAGTCTGCACTCTGATAACCGAGTGCAGTGGGGCGAACCCATGGCACACGTGCACGGTGGGCTGTTTGTTGTCACTGAAAGCTCTAAAAGGTTCATCACTGACCTGGGGGACACATCCAATGGAACATAAACACAAAGTGAAATGTGCCGCGACCCACGCGGCTCCTGAGGTTCTTGGGGTGAAGGACTTCGAGGGGATGAGAAAATAGAGAGACAAAGCTGGGGTCAGGAGGAGCCCTTACCCTCCTGATGGGAGGAAAGGTACTGCTCAACCAATGCTGGGTGTTTATCTGTATACCGGGAAGGATGGCGTCAATTTCAGCCCCTCTGCCCAGCAACCCAGGCCTGGATTGTTTAGGAGCCGCCTGTTTTGCTGGGCTGTGGGAGCGGTTGTCACGTGGTTGACCCAGGTGCTCTTTGTTACTCTGGTAAGGTCATGTGTGGGTCATTTTCCAGCTTCAACGGCTCCCTACAGAAATGTTCTTTTTTTTTTTTCTACAGGGATCATGGTTAAAACTCTCGGCATCAAACTAGACACTCAGGTGCGCCACCCAGCAGCCGAGGTCACAAGGACAAGAGGCAGGTGTCCGAGAGTCAGCAGTTCTGTGCTCTGAGGGTTGGCGGCACTGACAGGGCCCTCGGGACACTGCCGGCGGCCAGCGCAGAGCCCGGCTGTCACCAGCCCCGCGCCTGGCCCTGTTCAGCGCCGGGAGACCTCAGCACTACAGCGCTGCCTGCTCCGGGGGTGTGGAATCGCAGCTCAGCAGAGTAACCCACCAGCAAGGGCTGGGCTCCGTCTCAGCGCACAGGCTGACTGCAGGGACCAGGAGGCCGCACTGCCTACACGCTGGCCACAGGCTTTCTGCCTGGGCACAGGGCAGAGTGGGGACAGGGTCACCTGGGATGGACCCGCAACCAAAGCTGGCCACAGCCAAAGCAAAGCCTCCTGGAGTGCCGTGGGTCTGCCGCGGCTGAGCAGGCCATGGCTGTTTGGGGCAGCACAGCTATTCAAGGTAGAAGAGCAAAAAGGTTCCTTCGGCGAAGCACCAGGTTCTTCTCCTACGTCTCAGAGGTGAGGGACAAATTCCCAGATATTCCAGGAAGGACACAAATTACCAAAATCAACTCAGCATGCCGCAGACGTGACTGACAGGACCAGAGTGGGAAACAGCCCAGTCTAGCCACACGGTCCCTGAAAGCTGGGCTTCCCTCACTGTGCAGGGAGGGGTGGGGGAAGGGTGGGAGAAAGACAACACATCGCCGGCCTTGGACATGGCGCGAGGCAGGATTCCACCCTCCGCCACTGCACCCGCATTGCGCCAGCCTGGTTTTCCGACCTCCAGAACTCTAAGGTAGCAAGTGAGTGTCGTTTCACCAGTAAGTTTTGACTGTTTGTTATGGCATTACTAGCATGCTAGTGCAACTATCTATCCTGATACCAAAGACATCACAAGCCAAACAAAACTTCAAATTTTATTCATAAATGTAGATGGAAAAGTTCTCAACAAAATACTAGCAAGTCAGACATGCATGGTGTCACAGACCTGTAATCCCAGCTGCAGGGGAGGCTGAGGCAGGAGGATCACAAGTTTGAGTCCAACTTGTGCAACTCAGCAAGTTAGCAAGACCCTGTCTCAAAATAAAAAATAAAAATGACTGGGGATGTAGCTCAGTGTGAGGACCCTGGGTTCAGTCCCCACCACTGCGGAAAAACAGAAAAGAAAAGAAAAGAAAAAAGAATGACAGGAATAATGAGTTCAACAAGTTTGCAAAATATAGCAGAAATGCTATAGGTTTTGTTGGCCGTGGGTGCAGGCCTGTAATCAATCCTAGCAATTGAGGCTGAGGCAAGAAACTTTCGAGTTCGAGGCCAGCCTGAACTACACAAGACCTTCTCTCAAAACTTGAAAGAAATTACACGTTTTATTTCTCTGGGCCCGCAATGAACAATGAAATTAAACCAATTTCATGTGCAATGTCATTAGTATTCAGGAACACACTGAAGAAAAGAAATGCAAAACGTGTACACTGAAAAACACAAAACGTCGCTGGGAAGCAGTAGTGCTCTAAGCAGGTGAAGAGCGGCCTCGGTGCAGCAGACCCCACCCGCTGCCCAAACACTCCGCGAGTCTGCCACTGCTCACTTTGGAAACCGGCTGTGCGGTTGAAGAGAAAATATCGGGTGAAGGACTGCAAGAGGGGCGCCAGGGGTTGGGGTGCTGGAATGGCCCCCAGCACCCTCTTCGGAAGGCCCAGGAATCTCAGCCTCGAAGCTCAGAAAACCTCTCCCAGGCTTTTAAGGACAAAGCTGCTGTTATCAGGCTAATCTGCTGTTATTTCTAAGCTGATTACTTTTGCTAGTTCACGTGAAGTTCAGCTCCTAGGAAAATAAATAAGCCGATTGCTGGGTTGTCGAACTCAGTTCGTTCCAAATTTCTGCTTAAACACTGAAAAGTGGCCAGGTGTGGTGGTGCATGCCTGTGATCTCAGCACTCAGAAGGCTTAGGCAGGAGAATCACGCGAGTTCGAGGTCAGCCTGAACTGCATAGTGAGACCCTGCTCAAAGAGACAAACAAAAGAAAACAAAGAAAAGTTTGAGAACTGAACATATTTTCCCATAAGAAATAATGGGAAACCAAATAATTGGTTCTGAGGCCCAAAAATTCACTTATAAATACATTTTTCCAGGACTCACGCACATTTCATGATGATTTCTCTCCTTAACTCTGCTGCAGCACTGTTCTCTCAGCCCCACGCCAGCATCGCTAGCCCTGTGTCCTCGGTGAGACGCCGCGCAAGACCCCGCTACCCAGGCCTGCTCAAGTAGGATTCTGGGTCCGACACCAAGCGGATTTTCGCTAACTTTGCTGTTCCCGTACTGGGAAGTTCGAGCTTGGAGCCATTCGACTACTGAGGTAGCGATGTCCATGAACAGTTGAGGAGAAACTGCACGGACATGGATCAAAGACCTCAACACTGTTAATACGGCATTTCTTTACCCCAGCTTGACCTCCGGAGCCAGCTTCTGCCAACACCTGGATGTCTTTGTTTTGTCCCCGAAACTGACAGCCTGATCTGAACCTTTACACAGAAAGACCAGGGCCCGGAACCAGCAAAACAGTCTTGAACAGTGTTACTAACATCAGCTACTCCACTGCAAAGCTATGAAACTCAGTGGTCAAGATGGTGCTGATCTGCATGGCAGGATGGAGAGGGCAAGAGGACAGAGGGGTCGTAAGGATGGCCACAGCGTCCACCTGGCCAGGCTGCAGCCCCCCGACTCAGTCCACCCCAACCTGGGCACTGCTGAGAAGCACTGTGCAGTAGGAGTAAAATCCCTAGCCAGGCGTGGTGGTGCACACCTATAATCCTAGTGCCTAGGGAGGCAGAGGCAGGAGGAGGGCCTTAAATTGAAGGCCAACTGAGGGAGTTCAAGGTCAGTGTAAACTATATAGTAAGACTCTGTCCCAAAAAAACCCAGCCAACAGCAGAAGACAAACCAGCAGCAACGAGAAGCAGGTGTGCCTGTCTGAGCAGGGCTGGGGCTGGGATACGGAAGACTGGGCAGGACAGAGCTTTTAGGAAGTGGAGGCAGCTAAGTCTGCACTGTGCTGCAGCTGCACTCACGGATTCGCTGAAAATCGTCCAACTGCCCACTTTCAGCCCTGCATGGCCCACAGCGGTGCCTCAGTAGAGCTGCTTCTCTGATAGAGCCAGAAAGCTAAATGCAAGACTCGAGCTCGGCCAAGTACTTGGGCATCGAGTTGTGGAGGACACTGGGTGGTGATGACCTTGGCATCTGTGGGGAAACCGAGTCCACGCCCCAGCACACTTCGCTGGACTCACCCCCAGGAAGCAGACAAAACAGCAAGACCTCGCTGAACACGACAAGGCACAGCAGATGACAGTGAGTGGGATTTTAAACAGCTAAGACACTGGGCAACCAGGGTCCTCCCACAGGGCTCCACCTCTCCAGCCTCCCCAGCTGTGAACTGATCACTGGGCCAGCACGCAGATCCGCTCAGTTCTTGGGCCCACTGCCCACTGCAGGCTCAGCCAGGAATTCGATGGAGGGTTAAGTGCCCCGCCCAGTGTCCTGTGGGGGACACTTCATGAAGTGCCACAGTGGGTCCCTACCCAGTCTCAGGACTTCTGGACAAAGAGCTGTGAAGTCAGCAGTGTTGGGCTGCTGCGGGGAGATCATATTGACTGGGCAAGTAGCGGATCAGTGCCCAGAAACCCACACTCAGGATCTAACAGAACCAAAGCTACAGGATGTCTGAAAGGGAAGGAGTTGTTTCATACTTAAATCCATTCAACAAAAATTTCAAGGATTTCCAGCCTGGACAAACTAACAAGGCCCAATCTCAAAAAATAAAAAGGGCTGGGGATGTGGCTCAGTGTGAACACCCTGGGTGCAGCCCCCAGGACTTTGGGGAAGAAAGTGTAAGTAGGACAACTGAAAGGTGCAGAGTCAAGTCACATGAATTTAGCAATACTTACAATAAATACAAATGGACTAAGTTGCCAGCTCAGAGACTAGGATTATCAAGTCTGACTTATTGAAATCCAACTACTTGCACTTTAAAAGCAAGAAAAGTAAATCCCAGACACTCACTGTCTTCATTGCCCTGAGACAAAACAGACTTTATGAAAAGCTCCTCCGGGGCTGGGGATATAGCTCATCAGCATAAGCACCTGCCTGGCAGGCGCAAGGTCGTGAGTTTGAGTCCTGGTACCAAAACAAAAACAAAAACAAAAACAAAAAACTGCTCCCAGAAAGACAAGAAGAACAACTACAGGTGACACAAGGAGCATGTGGAAGAGACCCAGCGTGCTGCAAACAGCCGCCCACTGTCACACTCAGGCTATCTGATTGGCCAGCACCTCCCATAGCCAGCCCAGGAGTTCATGTACAGCACCTGTTTAGAACAAAAATGAAAATTCTTTCTTAGTGGCTGGAGGATTTAGTGTCAGCAGTAAACACGGCTTGAGAGACAACCACTCAGTACAGCACACTACTGGGGGTGTCTGGCTGAAACATGGGACGAGATGCCAGGAGCTCCATCTGATCCCTGCCCCTTCCTCTCTGGATCTTCCGTGCTCTGCTTCCTGACTGGCACGAGGTGAGCAGCTTTGCTCTACCAGGCCATTGTACCATGCCACTGTCTCGGAGCAGTCTACCAGGGACTGAAGCCACCAGAATTGTGAGCCATAAATGAACCTCCCTTCCTCAAAGTCACAGGTGCTGGGCATTTGTTTTGTTTCGTTTTTTCGTTACCGGGATCAAACTTACAACCTTGCACTTGCCAGGTGCCTGTGCTGCTGAGCTAAGCCCCCAGCCCTACGCTGGGCATTTTGTGCCAGCGATGGGAATCTGACTGACATTCCTGAGCTGTGAGTGCCCTCGGCCCTCCCCCACCATCAGCTTGCCAAGCCTGCGCCATTTCCATCTCCAGATGTTTCTCAAAAATCAAAAAATTAAAAGCCAAATTAGTATGGCCCATTTACACGAAGGTTCAGAGAACCTGATGAATCTACCAGTAGGTGGGGATAGTTCAGCATTCCTTTCTCAGTTATTAACAGGTCAAACAGAAAAAAAAAAAAAGACAAGCAGGTTGCTGGGTTTTAGCCACATGATTTATTACCAAGTGTGATACAATCAGCTCGCTGTGCCAAGTGCACACTCCTATTAAGCACAGAAATCTACTTCAATAGAATAGTTTAGAAATAAATAAAATCCCACATAGGTCTCAGCAGACACCCGTGAGTGCTGCTGGCTGGGTGGAGAATACACACCCTACCTGCCTGGGGAGGTGACACCTCGAGGTCAGTGCTGTGCTGGGCAGGGGCAGTCCTGGGGAACCCTCCTGGGGAGCAGTGAGGACCCCAACCTCACACCCTGGAGCATCAACACAGAGCTGAGGTGGTGCAGAGCCTATGCCCCCTGCTGGGGCTGGAGCAGGGGGGCCGGCCCCAGGGGAGGAGGATCCTGATCCTCCCCAGGTCAGGGGGCTGTCCCCGGCTCAGCCAGGACTGCTCAGTCTGCCCCAAGTACTGGACCTGAATCTCCCACAAGTGAGCAGGCCTGGGTGGGGACAGTGCTTGTGGGGCTCTTGGGGAGCTGGTTGGCGAGCGCCTCAAGGGACACCAGCTCTGATAGTTCCAGGAAGGGGAAGTTCAAAACAGGAAGGCACAGAGCCTAGGCCTCAATCTCAGGCAGCAACCGCCAGGTCCAGGGCCCTCCCTCCTCCGCCCACTCAGGTTTTCATCCTCCTCAATGTCGTCCCACCGGCCGCACTCTCCTGCAGGGCTTGGGTGAAGGCTGGCACTGCGGCCCGAAAGTGAGTCACTGCCCAAGCTCCCAGCACTGAGCAGCCTCTTCCTCTAAAGCCTGTGCTGTGGGAGGAGCCAGGAGGGCTTCCCAGTAGCACCGCCGTGTGAAGGCCCTGGGAACTGCCTGGGGGAGGCAGGTGGCTTTGGCACTGAAGGCCATGGCCTAGAGACAGATCTGCAACCATGGCGATAGCTGCGCCCTGGCCCAGGCTTCCACCTGCCCCACGGCCTGGCATATGTGCCATGCACTCCTGGAACGCTACACACAGGGCCTGACTACTCTCTAGAGGCAGGAGCCAGGATGGCAACAGCTGGCTCTAGTTCAGCCCCCAGGAAGCAAGTCAGGGCTCCCCACTCAGGCCCACTCCCACCGCTGTCCACCCACTCCCTGTCCCAGAGCACTAGAAGAGTCCCCCCGGCGCACTTGTGGTACTGGAGATACACATCCTCTCCACTGCCCTCTGGGGAGCCCCTGGGAGGGGAGGCTGCCACAAGCCCCCCATGCTGGCTCTGTGACCCTAGGCACCAGCTGTGCGACCCTGGGGGCTGCTGGCCCTGTGGGATCATTCCTACCAGGGGAGCAGCCTGTCCACCTCCTGGGGCTGTGGGGATCCATCACGGGAGCCTGGATGGGGTCAAAGATGAGAAGGTGGCTGCCTGTGGCCCCAGGGATGCTCCAGGAGCTCTGGGGTGGAGGCAGAAGTGGGGCGCTTGGAGCCAAGCCACTCCCACTCACTCCCTCGCTCCTCAGGAGCCCTCATCCCTGAGTCTGTGCCTGCACTACAAGAGGTTCACGGTGGCCACCACCTGCTTGCAGCCCGTAACAGCGAACTCACGGCCGGCGACCTGGTAGTAGCTGAGTTGCGCGGCCAGGCGCTCAGCGTGTGCCTGCTCAGGAAAGAAGCCCTCCCCGGCCATCTCGTCCCGGAAGCAGCTGACCACATCCTGCTTGTCCAGCAGCAAGAAGGGCACGACGGCCGCGGAGCTCCATAGCGGGTGCTCGCGCACCAGGAGCTCCTGGAGACGTGCGCGAAGCTCCTCCTCCGCCGCGGTGCTGTCGGGGCCTGGGGCCAGAGCGTGCGACGCGTTCTGCAGTACAAAGCGTGTGACCTCCGCACCGCCCAAGCCACTCAGCAGGACGTAGATGGCGTTGTGGAAGTGGTGCGCGCGCTGTGGCTGCAGGAGGCCGTGCAGCTCGTCCAGCAGCGCCGGCGGCAGGCGCTCCGCCGCGTCCAGCACCACCAGCGGTGTCTTCTCCTCAGCCTCGGCCTGCGCCACCACAGCGGCCACCCCGCGCACCAGCTCCTCGCGGCAGCCCTGCGCGGCCTCTGGCTCGGGGCAGTGGTGCTGCGCGTGGTACTGCAGCACAAGCGCGCCGTCCTCCAGCACCGCGCGGAAGTGGCGCGCCAGCAGGCGGCCCACGTGGCTCTTGCCCACGCCGCTGGGCCCGTGCAGCGCCAGGAGCAGCGGGCGGCTGTGCACGTGCGTGGCCAGGTAGTCCCGCAGCAGCGCCACGATGCGGCTCACGGCGGCGGGCTGCCCGAACACGGCGCGCTGTAGTGCCTTCTCAAGCCCGTCGAGGTCGTAACGCTGTGCGTTGTCGTCCAGGTTCTCGATGGCGTTTAACACCTGGAAGCCCACGATGGCTACCAGGAGCAGCAGGCAGCGCTGCGCACGGCTCTGGCGCTCCGCACGCGGCCGGCATCTGCGCGACGCCTCGGGGTAGAGCACCACGCGGCTCCGCCGCCGCCTCTTGCGAGGCGTCCGGGGCGCCAGGTCGGCCGGGCCGTCGAAGGTGAAGAACTTGGGCTGCGCCAGGTCCGCTCGCAGTGCCCCGGGACCGCAGCCTGGCCGGGGAGACCCGGCCCCCTCGACCGACCCCACGCCGGGCTGCAGGAGGCTGCGCTTGCGCAGGACGAACACGCGGCGGCGCAGACGGAGCACGGCGCGCACGGGCGCTATCACGTAGGGGCCCGGGGCGCGAGGCGCGGGGTTCGCGGGCTGCGGGTCCATGGCGAGGGGCCGGCGTTAGGCATGCAGGTCTCCCGCCCTGCAAGGAAGACGGGGAGCTCTCCGACTCCAGCCACAGGCGCCCCCCCACCCAGGGCCCGAGGGGTGCGGCCCGGCTCCGCCTCGCCCGCTGACCAGGAACCCGTGGCCGCGCAATGCAAATCCCACGGGTGCGCCCGCCCGCGAGGCCGGAGGAAGTGGCGGGAGGGGGGCTGCAGCTATCGGCGGCTGCCGGCTTCCTGGAGGAGGAGTCAGGGGTTGGCCAGCTGGCGCCCCAGGAAGCGGGGTCAGGCGGACCCGCCCGGCCGAGGGTCCCACTGGGCTGCCGGGCGTCGGAACCACGCATCCCAGAGGAGTCGGGTTGGAGAGATCCCAGACCCCCGGGGGCTCGGAGAGGGCCCCTACACTCGGAGGTCGGGGGGCTTCGAGGCTCTGTGAATGCGCCCCAGGCTCTGCCAGGCCTCTCAGCCCCACGCCAGAAACTGGGGTCCTACCCATATCGGCCGTCCCAGCAGTACGGCGGCGGCAGCGGGGAGCCCCGCTGCCAGCAGGGGTGGGACGGAGAGAGGGGAATAGAAGGACGAGCAGGAGGAGGGATGGAGCCCGGCCAGGCCCTACCTACAGCTGCGCGCTCCCCAGCTCCGTGCCCCTGCACAGCTGCGGCCCTGAGACGACGCAGGAAGCAGGAAACGCCGGGCTCCGGAGTGCGGCGGTCGGGGCCTGCGGGGCAGCGACACCTGCGGGTCCCCAGGGAGAGTCCGCAGTGGAGGAAGCTCCGGGGAGGTTTCCGCTTCCCGCGGAGGAAGTGAGTCGGGTGCCGCCGGGCGGGACTTCGGCTGGACGGAGGCGTCGGGCGAGGAGGTCTGGCTGGCGGCCAGGGCCCCCTCTCAGGCTGCTCGCCCCCTCTTCAGCTTGCGGCTCCCACAGGTCGTTTGGTGAGGCGAAGGACCCCCCTGCGCCCTCCCCGCTCCCCGCGGGCCGAGTCGAGCCACTGAGTCCTGAGTCCGCCCAGCACAGTCCGCCCTCCACTGCCGCTGCCTCCCGGTGCAGGGACCACTGCAAGTCAGTTCCTCTGTCCCGCTGGGTGCCCCAATCTCAGCCTGACCTTCCTCTCTGTCCCTTCCCCTCAACACACACACACACAGGAGGCCCCCCTTACTGTGCCCACCACCCCGGACCCCACTTCAAAACCCAACCAACCACAGTGGAGCCTACAGTGCTGAGGCAGGGTACTTGGGGGTCCCGGGCCCCGGGGTGGCCGGTGCAGGACTGGTGAGTAGGAAGGAGCTATTGGGATAGAAGTTCTAGAACCCAGCCGGGGTAGAGGCCCCCCACCCTGCACAGGAGGCTTGGAGTCCCTGTGGCAGCTGGGCAAATGTGGGAGGAACTTGGCCCCAGGTAAGGACAGAGGCCCCGCCTCCCGGTTCACCTGCCTGCCGGTGGCTGGGTGCCCTTCCTTCTGCAGCCGCCATGGCCGCCAAGCCCCGCGGCAGCAGCCCCCTCGTCTTCCGGGAGGGGCCCGTGCCCCCTCCCTCTCTGAGGCAGCACCGTCAGGCCCAGGCAGTCCTGTGTACCGGGCTCTGGGGACCCCCAGGCTGTCCTGCCTGGACCCCTCACAAAGGTGCTGCTGCTGGAGGCCATCTAGGCCCTGAGGCAGGGGAAGTAGTCCTCCAGGGCCCCTCTGGTCTCCACATTTTCACATTTTACTGAAATGGGGGGGCTAGAGTCAGGAGGCGCAGCATCCTTGGGTGGGTGTGATACTGGCCAGCTGCTGCTGCCAGAAGCTACCGCCAAGCCCGTGTGGCCCAGAGCCTACTCTGGACTGGGGAAGGGACCCCTGCAGGGCCAAGAGGGACATCTCAGCCCCGGCGCACCATGCCCCATCTTGAAGGCTTTCCTTCCAGCCCACCTACCCAGTCATAGCCACTGCACCCCCAGGACTCACATGGCGGGGCTGAGCCCCCCACAACAGTGGCCTGGAGGAGGGCGGCACCCCCCTTCCCTCGCGGATGTCCCCAGTACCCCCAGGTGTTCACCTCCTCAGGCCACCCCCACCGAGTCAGTCTCCTGAGGATGTTCCCTCCAGGCCCTGTCTGCAGCCATCACCCCTCCTCAGCCACCACTGCACACAAATGGATGTATCGGCCTGGGGTCTCCACCCCCCAGTGACCGTGTGCACCCGCCAGCCTGGCGGGCCTCCTGCTCGTCCCCCTCCCCAGTCCTGAGCCTGGCCCTTCCCCACGGCTGCTCTGGCTCTGGCCACTCTCCCCAGCAGGCGGCCCTGGCAGGACCCCAAGCAGGCCAGCTGTCCATCCTGGGACCACAGGTGGACCCTCCACACTGCCTGCTGCCTCGCCAGTGTCAGGTACACTCCGGGCCACAATGCAGTGGTCCTTTCCTGTCCTGCTCGGGGAGTGACCTGGACAAATACCGGAAGAAGGGCCCCTGTCCACACCACCAGCCTGCCCTCCTCTCCACGCGTCTGCTCTGGGCCCTGGGCCCTGGCTTGCTGACACCCTGTCCCACCAAGGGCCACTCTTCACTCTACAGGCCCTTTCCACAACCAGTCTGTCTTACACTGCTGATCCCAACAGCTCCTCCCCACTCCCCAGTCCTGCCCTGCCGCCTCGTGAGCCCTGGCACGGCCTCAGCACTGTGTGTGGGCTTAGCTGTGGTTGGGTTGTGGTTTGAGCATCATCCCTGAAAGGTAAGTGCGACCGCAACCCACACAAGGATGACGGAGACGTGAGGGGAAGGGTCGCTTCACGCACAGAGAGCAACCCCGAGGGGAAGACATCAGGGACCTAAGTACATGAGTAACCACAGCAGGGGAGTGAGTGTGGGGATGGAACAGCCAAGAACATTCCGTGCTTTTCTGGGTGGGGCCCTGACATGGTTGCTCTCTGTGGTAAAATGCACCTGTGTCTTTGTGGTCGATGCTGCTCTTGCGAGAAACCTGAGTGGGTGGATGGGCTGCACCCTGTAACTCCCTCCTCCCTGCACCCAGAAGCTCGGTGCCCCTTCAGTCCCCAGACTGCCTTCGTGCGGTGTGAAGAGGTGAAAACCTGTTAGCCCAGACCTCTGGAAGGATTAGGGTCCAATAGGGTCTCCAGCTGGCAGCCCAAAGGTCCAACCCTGGGTTTGCAGGACAGGATTCGGGAGCACACAGGCTCAGTGCCTCTCCTCTCACCACTCCACGCCTCAGCTCCCAGCCCTGCCGCCGCGCCCCAGCCTGGAGGCTTCAGCAGATGTGGCCCGGGGCCTCTGGGTCCTCCCTGTAACTGCAGGACACCCTGAGCACAGCGGCCCATCCTCGGAGTGTGGGCGTAGGCCAAGGCTCCTCAAACCCACCACCCCCTTCTCAGCAGGCGCCTGCCACCCTCGGCAGCTGCAGCGGACAACTCAGAGCTGCTGCCCAGCTGTGAAGTCCACCAGCTCCAATATCACAGCACCGTGCCCGGGTGCTGTGTCCCACTGCAGGGGGACTGCTCAGCCAGGCCCCAGGGGAAGCCCAAAGAGCCGGTCTGTCCCAGCCCTCAACTGCCCAGGGTTGGAGCCACCACGCAAGGCCCGGCAGCACACGCAAGTGGAAAGCTGTCCCCCCACATGCCAGCACAGACACCCAGGAATTTACCAAAATGTCTTTATTTACACACGTAGAGGCCTCCTGGCACACATGCACACGCTGCCCCCACAGGGTCAAACTGACTGAGCAAGCAGCCATCGTGAGGAACTGAGGTGGGCACTGCGGAGGGCAGGGTGCTGCCCACGGGGCCACAGGTACGGGGACAGTGCACACGGGGCTGCTACCCTGTGGCCAGCGGCCCCCGCTCCGGCCAGCACCCTCAGGCCTGTGCCACAGCGTGGGGTGGGCTGGAGCCCTGCTCGTCCCGCTTCCTCGCTCCTCACCACCCATCTCTGCGAGGGCTGGGAAACTCACAGAGCCAATGCCAGAGTGCAGGGCCCTAGGTCGGCGAGTGGGTGCCCTGGTGGGCAGCAAATGCCAGGACCAGCTCCAGGTAGGTGGAGGGCTGAGGAGGGGGCGCCTGCCTGTGGGGTGCGGCCCTTGGCTGGTCCTGCTCGCTGGGCCAGGAGCCCCCTTCTTGGCTGACTGGGGCTTGGTCCCTGACCAGCGGCTCCTGCAGAGCCTGAGGCCTACAGCCCGGCTGGGGCAGGCATGCTGGGGAGGGGCAGCTCCAGTGCGGGCGTCTCGGCGGCCTGCGCAGGGCTGGGCTTCCGATGGTCCAGCTGCTCCAACTTCTCTCCGAGCTGCGAGTAGAGCTCCTTCACAGCCTCTCCACTCTGGGGGCAGGGCAGCAGGTCGGGGGCAGCAGGGGTCAGTGTGGGAACACAGATGTTACAGAGGGCAGCACAGCAGGGCGCTCACAGGCTGCACCGGGGCTGGGGGCACCAACCTGGCCCGTGGGCTCCAGGGCCTTCTGCAGGGCCTCCAGCTTGGATGGGGCCACCCTGGCATGCAGGTGGAGCAGCAGCCGCAGCACGTGCCGGTGCACGTTCTCCTTCCTGGAAAAGGCCAGGCTGGGCTGGTGCTGGGGTACCAACCTGCCTCCTCCAGGCCCAGCCCACCTGCAGTGAAGACCCCTACAGGTTCCTCCCACTGCCCAGGAGCTGGGGCCAAGGCCCCTCACACCCCTCCCAGCATGACCCAGCTGCCCCCAGTTGTGAGGTCAGGAAGGCTGGGCCAGCCAGCACCTGCGGCCCACCTGGGTGAGGCAGTAAGGAAGAAGCCTTCAAAGAGGCTGCTGCAGAAATCTTCTAGGGCAAACTCATCAGCCAGCAGGGCCAGGCTCCCAGTGAGCAGGTGGAGGAAGATGTCACTGAAGGCCAGGTCACCAAAGGTCTCCACTGCAACCACACAGGTGTCAGCTAGGCCACCACCCACCCTGCTCATGGCCCCAGGGGACTCGGGTATCTGAGGTCAGACCAGGGCCTGGGGAGTGGGCAAGGTCCACACTGGGGTGGAGGGCCTGGGACCCTTGGCAAAGCAAGACGGCCACAGCTGAGGTGCAAGCAGAGAGGGGACCCCTGCCGGAGGAGAGCCCAGCAGCTGCCCTGCCAGGCCAGAGAGAGAAGCCACAGGCACTGGGGCAACACAGAACGCGCCAGGTGCAGCGCCAAGTCCTCCAGGCAGACAGTTCCCAGGAGCAAGGACACAGGGCAGCTCCAAACCCCGGGAGCCGGGCGAGGAAGCCACAGCCGCTGAGGCAGGTCCGCCAGGAGCACTGGGAGGCCTGTGTGGTGTCCAGCGTCACTTGCAGGGACGGGGACAGAGGCCCCCATGGCTGCGGCCCCTGTGAGGGACTGGGACGATGGACACAGACGCTGCTACTCGGAACACCCGTGAGAATATCCTGAGGGCAGACCCTGCCGTGCCACTGACTGGTGGGATAGCTGGACATTTCAGGGGTACTGGGCCCCCGCAGGGCTACTGCCGACCATCCGACTTGCAGCCACCGTGAACCCCGGATTCCCGCAGCTGACTCCCAACCACTCCTGACCAAGAGCCCAGCAGCAGGAAGCACAGCAGAGGGAAGGCAGCACACGAGTCCACGGTGACGCCAAGGCCACCAGGGAGTCTTCGGCCTGACACAGACAGACCACGGCCAGCTGCTGAGGAGCCACGGTCCGTGGTGGGTCCTGGGAAGCCCCTTCCTCCCCACAGGGTGCCCACTGAACTGTTCAGGGCCACAGGCGGCAGTGGCAGTGGCAGGTTCTCGGGCCTCACCACGTGTGCCCCCAGTTTTCCATCTGCTCAGGGTGCCACCATCAGAAACCAAACAAAACTCAAACAAACAAACCAACCAACCAACCAAATAAATACAGTAAGTCCCAACTTTCAAACACTGGAGCTGGAAACCTTCACAGATACACAAGGACCCGGAATGATGAACACTAGCAGAGGTGAGCGGAGGGAGGAAGCAGCTTCGGTGCTGCCGGACGCCGGGACGGCTGTGCTGCCGGCCGGCCGCGCGCTGTTCGGTGTGAGTGTGGAGTACCTTTGCGTGTGTTTGCTTTTTTATGCTTTACCTGGTATATTTGTACCTAAGGTGTGTAAGACTCACTTTGTCAGCCTTACAAACAAATCCGACCTATGAACATTCTCCCAGAACGAAACCTGTTCGTAAGTCGGGGACTTACTGTAAATAAAATTCAGAAAATCTGTCCATTCTTACTAGAATCCACTCAAACATAAAAACAAGCCCTTCCTGAACAGGACTGAAGTGATGTGTGCCACCCCAGGGAGCCAAAGGTCTGGAGAGCCATGCCTGCCGAGGACAGACAGGAAGCACCACAGCGAGCACAGAATAAGCAAGGCAGCTGGGGACAGAGCACAGCAGCACCGCGCCGGCCTGGCACGCGTCGGCGAGTTCCAGCGCTGGTACCAGAAACAAGAGGAGAGAAGAGAAAAAAGAAAGAGCAAGGCAGATCAAAGTCACTTCTCACCACACTTCTGGGATCCCAAAACACAAAGGGGCCCAGGCCCCTGAACGTCTCGATACCCCCAGTGGCCAGGGAGCATGTGGAGCTGACTGTGGGACTGGCAGGGGCACCCCTCCCAGTGCCCGGCCCATCTGAGCCAGAGGGCTCCTGACCCCCAAAACCCAGAGAAGTCTGTGGCAGCTCCTTCCAGCAGCCAGGGGAGCCACACCCAGCTGACAACACAGCTGGAGGGCGGCTGACTACAAATTAATACCCACAGGGGGCTTCCTCCACACAGAAAGCCGGAAAGCGGACACCACGTGCTTGGTGTGACAGATGCAAAACTCAAACGGCCCAAGGGAGCAGAAGCCAGGACCTGTCACTTGCTGACACAGATGCTCCCAAAGCCACCACACCCTGACAGGGCCTGAGGACCCCTCTTCTTCCAGGCTTGAGGTCGTCACCCCGTGGCGCTCTTGGTCCGCCTCAGTCGGGCACTAGCACCTGGATGTGCCGCACACAGACCCAGAGCGGCGGCCGTGCAGCAGCCAAGCGGGCCCTTCCTCCTGCCACCCGCAGCCCCGCACCTCCCAGTGAGAACAGCTGCCAGCTGGACGCCAGGCCAGGGCACCACGGCCGCACCGTGATGGCACTCACCCAGCCCGGGCAGCAGGCGCAACAGTGCATTCTTGTTCCTCTGCTTGGTGATGTGCAGGACGTAGTACAGCCCCACCTCGCAGGCCATGCGCTGTTCCTGCAGGAACCTGGGAGAGGACAGGACACAGGCCGTGGTCAGCCCTGCCCAGCATTGCCCACGGCACCAACCAACGCCCTCCCACTGCAGCTCCCGGGGCCCACTTGGTAAAGCTTTCAGGAAGCGTGTTGGGGTACGTGACAGGCGCTTTCTCCTCAGCCGGAAGCTTCTGGTCCACACTGAACGTGTAGTCATCCACCACGAAGGACATGAGCATTGGCAGGAACTTGGTGATGAGCTCCACCTCCTGAGGAGGGAGGCCCCTGAGCCTGTGCCCACTTGCACAGGGCCACCCCCTGCACTTCCTCCAGACCCTCTGGCCTCCTGAGCCCCCACCTGGCACGATCACATGGCCAGCCCGTCCACCCGAGCAGCTGTTTTCCAAAAGGAAGCCTCTGGGGTGACACTGTGGTACCAGAGGAGCCTGCCTCGCCGCTCCCCCAAGGAATAGCATGAGGGGCAGCCCGGATTCGGATCTGTACCATCTTTGGCTCCTTGAACACCTGGCTGTCAATCAGGTCCCATGCCCCCTGGCCCAGCGCCAGCAGCCTGAGTAGCAGTAGGAGGTCAGGACTGTCCTGTGGGGAAACAGAGACCTCGACAACTCGTTGGGGCTTGGCCATCGCTGCTCTTGTGCACCCCACAGCTAGGAATCCACTCCCCCGTCACAGCCCCCACGGCCCCCAGTCAGGCCTGCACTCACTCTGGGCAGAATCTCCTGGCTGACCAGCTCCTGCAGGTGCCTGATAGTGCTCAGCGACAGCGTGTTAATGGCGAAGGGGTCACAAAGGATCATGGACAGGTCCCTGGAAGTAACAGCGCTCGGCATAAGCTGGGAAGCCTGGCTGTCCCAACCTGGTGCTGCACCCCACAGGGCCGGCTGGAGGGACAGCTAAGCACTAGGCTGCCAGGCCTCGAGGAATGGACTCTGGAAGTGGCCTCTTCTACACAGCAGGCAGACTTGACTCCGGATGTCTGTCACCAAAAAGCTGAAGGCTCACAATTTATCCTTAACTGACTCCAAGATCTTTCAAGCCAGAGTCAGGAAATTAAGTATGCACATGGACAGGCTTTGCTTGTGAAAACCCGGCCCAGGTTCTGATAATGCTACACCCCGTGGCACTGTGTTCACACACCAGTCCCAGGACATCTGGAGCCACGCTGGGGCCCCCAAGCCACCCCTCAGCTCAGAGCAGGTCCCCAATGCTGCAGACACCAAGGAGCAGTGACCTCACACTCCACAGGTTTATGGTCCCCCTGCTGTGACTCTCCCAGGGCACCCTGGAATGAGGGCCCTGAGGGCTGGGCCGACCCTCACCCCAGGACCTGCTCCTGCCCCTTCTTCACGCCATCAAGAAATCCCTGTAGCTCCCGGGCTCTCTTGCTGTCCACAAACCGCTCTCGAATGCAGGCATCCAGGCACCACGTGAACTGCAGAGAGAGGCAGCGTCAGGGCGAGGCCCAGGCTCTGGAAGACAGCCCTTTGCACTCATTCACACTGCCAGCACCCAGGGGCCCTGAGAGCCGCAGGCTAGTGGGCGGCAGAGATGAACGCAGACAGGGGCCACGCCCAGGACCAGGGGCCTCGAGAGGGCAGGAAGTCGGCAGCACCCTGGGGGCCATGCTGGCCCAGGGGACCACCAGGCTGGGTCAGACCAAAGCCACCATCTGCCTTACCACTGGTCTATCACATAATGAGAAGAGAACCCAGTGTCACTCCCCCTGGGGCCAGAGGACAGGGCGCAGACAGAAGGCACCTCTGAGCCTTCATGGGGGTGCAAGTACTGCAGGAAGGAGGGGTGCCCTCCCTGGGGCGAAAGCTGCAAAGTCAGGGCAGTGCCAGGAGGAGGACAAATTTCCTTGTAGCAAATGTGTGAGCTGCAGCCCACCCAACAGCAAGGTTCTGTGCGGGACAGTATGGAACAATTGGAACCTTTGCTACCCGCTTCACAGAGCACCCCAGCACTCGCCAGCAGCTGAGAACGGGAGCACTGAGATGGTCCAGAGCAGCTACGGGGCCTGTACCAGCCGGCAGAGGGAGGGCTGGGGGCAGTGTGGGGCGTGGCAAGGCCAAGGTGCTCAGAGAACCCCCGGCAGGGTCAGCAGCTGCAGACAGCAGAGCTTGGCATGCACACCTTGTGGCAGGGGTCCACAGTGCAGATGTCGCCCACATCGAGGTCGTGCAGGGACATGAGCAGCTCAGCCCGCAGCGTGCAGTAGTGCACGTTCCTGGTGCGCAGGAAGAGTGTGCGCAGGAACTGCAGCACCATGTCGTACAGCTTCACGTTCTTCCCCACCATCTGTGTCAGCTTCTGCACCACCTGGGAGAAATGGCGCGTGGAGCCTGACCCCAGCCACACCGCAGGGACAGGGATCCAGGCCCAGGCCGGGCCGCCCCCCTCCACACAGGCCTCTGTCCCTGTCATCTCCCCCAGGGCCACAGAGCCCCAGTGAGGCCCATACCACAGAGCACAAGCAGCGCCATCCAGGGCTCTCTACCTCAGTGCAGGGAGCACAGCCACCACACGTGGGGTCAGGCCGGAGTCTGGCTGGCTCACAGGTTCCTGCCACAGGGCCACAGCCAATACAAGCTTCCCTGGCCACTAACTGGCCACAGCTACATGGCCTTAGGTCCTGGTGTGAGGGAATGGTTGGGGCAAGCCCAGGGTGGTGGCTGTCACAGGCACCAGGCTGCACTTAGCCAGCGGTGAAGTCACCAAGGGCTACCAAGTCCCTGGTCCAGGGGTCACCCTCAGGACCCCTGCAGTCCTGCCACTCTGGTCCGCAGGCCCCGTCTCAGGGACACTGCAGATGACAGCTGTGCCCGTGGCCCACAGGGCTCCCAGTCACCCACATGGGAACCAGGCACCTCCAGTGATGACGGCAGACAATCCGGACGTGGACCAAAGGGAGGAAGCATTTCAGGGCTCCTGATCACAGGCTAGCCAGGGACAGCACCCAGGTCCCACCCAGCTGCCCACACAGGAACCATGGGCAGGTACTGGCCTGGCACCCCCTGCCACAGCACTGCAGCATCATGGAGCACTGAAGTCAGGCTGCAGACAAAGCCAGGGAATCAGAGGCCTCAGAGGCATCTTCAAAAATGCACGCCATTATTTTTTTCCTATCTTTATGTTTCTTTCTTTTTTCTTGCCTTATTGCATTGGCTAGAATTTCCAATTCAGTGCTGAATAAAAGAAATAATTTTCTACCTTTTTCTTTCTGCCTCCACTCTCAATCTCCCTCTCCCAGTTCCATCCAATCTATCAGTGCTTGTAAGGGTAAATCTGAACGCCGGGCGTGGTGGCGCACGCCTTTAATCCCAGCACTAGGGAGGCTGAGGTAGGCGGAGCATTGTGAGTTCGAGGCCAGCTTGGGCTACAACGTGGCGCAAGGCCGACCTGAGCTACATAGTGCGACCCTGCCTCAAAAAACCAGGGCCGGGAGTTTGGCTCAGTGGCTTAAGCACCTGCCCTGGCAGGCGCAAGGCTGTGAGTTCAATCCCCGGTGCCGTTAAAAAAAAAAAAGAGTAAATCTGAGCCAGGCGTGGTGGCGCATGCCTTTAATCCCAGAACTCAGGAGACCAGCCTGGGCTACAAAGTGCGTTCAAGGCCAGCCTGACTGCACAGTGAGACCCTATCTCAAAAAATAGGACCAGGAATTTAGCTCAGTGGCACAAGCACCTGCCTGGCACAAGCACCTGCCTCAGTGGCACGAGGTTGTGAGTTTGATCCCCGGTACAAAAAAAAGAGTAGGCGGAGCGGGAGGCTGAGGTAGGCGGAGCGTTGTGAGTTCGAGGCCGGCTTGGGCTACAACGCGAGCGCAAGGCCAGCCTGACCTACATAGTGCGACCCTGCCTCAAAAAACCAGGGCCGGGAGTTTGGCTCAGTGCCTTAAGCGCCTGCCCTGGCAGGCGCGAGGTTGTGAGTTCAATCCCCGGTGCCGCAAAAAAAAAAAAAAAAAAAAAAAAAGAGTAAATCTGAAAAATAAAATAAAATAAAATGCACACCAGAGAACAGTGAGAAAACACTTCAATGCAAGGAACTTCAAGTCTAAGTCCACAAACAGGCTGAAGGCTGAACAAGATAAACAGCACATGCAACTGAACTCTGAAAGCTTTATCTCAGTGTTTCTGAGGGGCTGGGGTGCAGCTCAGCAGTAGAGCAGTTGCCCAGCACACCTGAGGCCCTGGGTTCCATCCCTAGGCCCCCCAAAAACTAGAAAAACAACAACAACAAAAGACATTCCCTAACTAAACAACGATGAGACCTAGAAACAGAAAGCTGGGGGTGGAGGAGCTGGAGATGTAGCTTAGTGGGAGAGCATTTATCTAGCATGCCTGAGGCCCATGGTTCAACTGTAAGGCCTCGAAAAAGAAAAGTTGAAAAAACGAGGGACTATTTCATTTTATTTCGAAGAGAAAAAATAAGTAAATAAATAAACAAAAGACTACGGACAAAGATCCACAGGAGAAAAAAAAAAAAAAAACGGAGAAATAAGCTACGGGTCACAAAAATACAATTAACACAAGACATGGGCAAAGAGCAGATGTGGCAAGACCCAGCGCATCACGGCAGGAAGTCTGGGCAGGGTATGCAGCTCCACAGCCGGAAGAGGTGCGAAAGGGCCAGGGGCACAGCACCCAGGACCACCTCAGGAAAACTGCACCCAGCACCTGCACTGTGCAGACAAACACCATATGGAAACATGGTGGCCTGTCCAGCCTGGGAGGGAGGGCAAGATGTTCACAGCACCAGACACCAGGGAAACTGCTCTCCAGCCACACCAGCAGTGCGATGTGACCAAGAGGCAGCCCCACCTAGAAGTGGGGCCAGGATCAGCCTGTAGTGCAAGCCAGCAACCTGCAGAGCGTGGCTGCAGCTCGGATGGGGGCAGGGTCGCCCCCACTTCCTGGTGGGCAGGAGACTGAGTAAGGTGATTTTCTGCTCTTTTGTACATTTTGCTGTTTGTACGAAAAAATACAGCTTTTTAGAGGAAGTGCACCCTAAGACAGGCAGGGCAAGTCTCACAGACAAAATCAGCTCATCAGGAAAGACAAAAATGCAGAGGCTGAGGTCACAGGGACCCCACAGCTCACAAAAGGGCAAGGACCCAACCTGCATGATGGATGAGATCGGACCAGAATAAATAATGGTACAGAAAGGGACAGGCAGGATATGTGCCACTCCTCCCCACTGCAGTATCAGTCAATCCACCTTGCCCTCAAAGCCTCAAGAGCCCAGACAGAGCCAGAGCCACCAGCCATATGTGGCTCTTTGGCGTTGGCAACATGGTGACAACGCGTGCTGTAAGTATGGAAGACTCACCATGCTGCAAACTTAGTCACCACCCAAATAAAAACAATAAGGCTCAATAAATCATTCACGCAAATCATACATCAAAAGACAGTATCTCTGAGTGCCCACGGCCCCTCACCTCACCCTGGCGCCTGGTCTTGGGAGAAGGACTGAAGAAGTTGTGCAGGACAGAGAGTTCTGTGCTGAAGAGCGCGTTCTCCTTCTCCAGTATGTACTGCTTCAGCAGTGGGGAAACCTCATCACCAAAGAGCGCCTGGTTGTCCTGCCAGATCTGCCGCTTCACCTCCACCGCACAGGCGCGGTACAGCTCCTTGTCAGCCATCACCAGTTTCAGCTTCTTCTCAGGGACCTACACAACCAACACTGCAGTCTCCTTCGCCTCCCTCAGGACAGGCCAAGGCCCTCCGCTGGCAAGAGACTGCCAAGAGCCCCACCCACCCAGAGGTGCACCAGTAAAGCCCAGGCCCCGGCAGGTGCAGACAGACATGCTTAATACCCATGCCTTCCCAGAATGGGCCCTGTGCTCCACCAAGAGTGCCAAGCTTCTGTCTCCATGAAGCTTGCCTGAGACAAGCAGCATAGAGGCAGTCCCAGAGAGCAGCACTCAGGCAGGCAGCGCATCAGCTCTCCCCTGAGCTAAGCAGCTGCCTGGACCAGTGCAGGCTGACTTCAACCAGCCAAAGGCAACTGGACAGGCAAGCGGGCAGGCTGGCCAAACTGTAGCAGGCCACAGGGGTCCTGGTCTCCTGGGAGGGTGAGTCCCAGGACTCGCACCTTTGGCAGGTGTTTCATGACACACATCACCACTGGCTGCAGGGAGGGCATCTTGACCAGGGAAAAGCTCTTCTCCAGCAAGTCTTCCAGCTTCTTGTACCTGGAGAGATTTGTGCAACTGAAGGAATGGATGTCCACAGGCAGGACACCCTGGGAGGAAGTCCTGCACACAGACCTGGGTCGCTCCTCAACCTTAAAAGCTGCCCGGACAATTCCAAGGCTGGGAAGCGACTGAACAGCTCCCCCACCACTAGCAGGCTGAGACTTACCTCTCCTCAGCCTTCCCCTCTGAAGCGATGGCTGAAACTCGCTCCAGCAGCTTGTCCCGCAGCTCATCGAACACCGACTGGTGGAACTCCAGCCGTGGGGTCCCATGTAGGTCCAAGAAGGGCAGGGCCGACTGCAGAGAGGGCAGCAGCACACCATTCTCCGTCTGAGGAAGCAGAGGCCCAGTGCGGGTGGGTTCTGCTGAGAGAAACCTCAGCCGCAGATGCCCGCATCTGCCTGGGCACCCCGAAGCCCCGAATACACAGAGAGGCAAGTCCACGGATGTCCTGAGTCCGCAGAGGGGCACCACGGCCAGGGATGGCCCAGCAGAAAGCTCCCCGAGTCCCGCAGTGGACGCCTGGCTGGGCCGTCCCCGCACCTCCCCACAGGAGCAGACACGCGGTCGAGGACCCACCTGGAATTGCTCGATAGCCTTGAGCGGCTCGGTGCAGTTGGTCAGGGTTTCCTTCAGGTCCTCGCCGTTGGCCACACCCAGGTCCTGCAGCCCCGCGAACATGGCCGAGGCCCCAGCCGCCGCCTGGCTCGGCGCACCATCGCCACTCCGCTCCCCCGGTGCCGCCGCGGTCACCCCTGAAGCCCGCTCCCCCGGACCTCGGGGACCGCCCGAGCCCCGCTCCCCCGCGGCCTCCAGCTCTGCCAAGTCGCGCCCGCAGCGGGGCTCCGAACGGGCCCGCACCGCCCACTTCCGCCCCGCACGGGACCAGGTCCTCCTGTCAACTCACTCCCCTGAAACGCGACAGCCTCCGAGAACAGGTTCCGGACTGCACCGCGCTACCCGGAACTGGCAGCGCGACACCGCGCGAAGGGCGGTGCCCAACGACGCTCTGGCCGTGGCGCCGCCCCGCCCCCGTCCCGCGGGTCCCGCGGCCCCGACCCCCCAGCGGGTCCGCGGCCTGGTCCTGGTTAGGTCCTAGCAGACGCGGAGCGCACGCTGCCGTAGGAGTTTCAGAGCTGACATCCTACCCAAGTGAACTCTATTGTTGTAATCACAAATCCTACTGCGGATCTCACAGCAGCCTCCTAACATGGGGAATATGTTTGCTCCGCTAGGCGGCGCGTCGCAGCCCAACAAACTCCCTGCACCTGAGTTCCGTCAGGGGTGAGGCGCAGGCGTGGGACCCAGTGCCTGACCTTGGTGCTTCCTGGAACTTGGCTTCCTCCAGTTGGAACGCGAAAGCTCACGCCATAAGCTTGCCGCAGACTAAAATCTAAATTTGCCTTCAGTCGTTCATGATGGTTCACGCCTGTAATCCCAGCCCGCTGGAGACTGAGGCAGGAGGATCCCCAAGAGTTCAAGGCCAGCCTGAGCTACATAGTGAGTTCAGGCCAGCATGAGCTACAGAATGAGAACTTGTCTCAAAAAAAAAAAAAAAAAAAAAAAAAAGTGCCTCCAACCTCCAGGGACACCTGGGCACCTACCAGGTCTGGCCTTTGGGAATAGCCACAGGCCTCCTCACAGAGATATTAGGATCTCCCCATCTGGCTAACCTGTGTGACCCTCCTTGAGCCAGAGCCAGGTCCAAGCTCCACAGCACCCCCATCCTTTGCAGAGCAGGAAGCTGGGTCCTGTCCCTGAGAGTGCAGGTACTGGACCCAGTACTCAAATCTCCTGTGACCTCCCTAGGCCACATCAACTACCACACCTCTCCCTTTCCTTCTCCCTTTGCTACTGGAGTTTGCTGCTAGAAATTCCTTCTCTGCTGTCCAGCAAACAGTCCCTCATCCTTGAAAGCCCCTCCCCATACATCTCCTCCAGGAAGTACTCCCTCCTCAGCCCAGTTTTCGATCTCCAGGTTACCTAGTGGTGCAGCAATAACTAGGACTCCTGTTCTACCTGGGGCCAAGTGCCCAGAGACAGGGCTCCCAGAGGTCTACTACCGCTGCTGCCAGACAAGTTCCCCAGGACATGGGAGTTTGAACCCAGCTTGGGGTGGTCATGGAGGACACAGGTGCTGGCACCCAGCGGAATCTGGGCCAAAACCTTGGTAGAGCTGAGCTGGGTGGGGGAGGGCAGTTCACCAGTGCAGGTGAGGCGCCTTGCAGAGTGCTCCCCTGGGTAGGAGGGCAGGGCATTGGTGATGAGGGGACCCACAACCAGGCTGCTGGCTCCAGACAGGGTAGGGGCCTGATGTGTGAAGGCCAGGGAGTTCCTCATCTGTGACTTGGCTTCCACAGCCTTGGCCAGGGTCCTCAGAGCCCAAGCTGAATGTTCAGGTCAAGGTCCCAGGAAATGGGATCTGTCCTTGATGAACTGATTCTCTGGGCCCTGCCTGGTGGCTGGGAGGCCGACTCTGCCCTGACCCTCATGACAGCAGCCCGCCACCCCAAGCATTAGGTCCTGGGCTCTGCAAGCAATCTGACCCTCGAGATGAACAGCTGGGCCAGTGCCCTTGGATGGCACAGCCAGGAAGGGGTGTCTTCCACGGCCCATCCTGTCCCAGGCCAGGAAGCGCCAGGTCAGCCCCAGACTACCACCCCAGTTCCCCTAGAGGAAAGCACTCCCTGCAGGGTCAGCCAAATGGAAACCCCCAGACGGGGAAAACTAGACAGGACAGGGAAAAGAAAAAATAAAAAACACAGGGACGCTGTCCACATCTTCAGGACAGCCCGCTGGGCAAGGGACAGCAGCCAGGCACACACCGAGTTCAGGAACCAACTGCATCTCAGTACAGCAAGGGGTGGGCAAGTGGAGGGGGCCTGGGCTGGGCTCTCCTTGCCCACAGTCCACAGCAGGGCTCCCAGTTGGAGGATGGGTCAGGGGTATCTAGGCGTCAGGGTCCAGGCTAGTGTGCGAGGCCCACGATCCAGAAGGAGGCCTGGGAGAGCCCCAGGGAAGCCAGGGATCCACTAGGTGATCAACAGGGCCGGCTGAGACCAGCGGGCCCTAGAGCGAACAGAAGGGGCCGGTGTCATGGCGCTTGGGTCTGCGCGTGCCCTGAATGACCACAGCCGGCGTGGAGGGGAAGCACACGTCGTAGCAGTCCTCCACGTGGTAGGCGGCCGGACCAGGTGTACAGGCTGCAGAGAGAGGGGCCTGGGAGCCCATGGGCGCAATCCGGCCCGCACCAACCCTTCCCCACCCGTGCGCACCGACCCAGTCCCCCGGGCCTCCTTACAGGCGCGCAGCCAGGCGGCGAAGGCGGGCGAGCGGCTCATGGAGAAGGCGGGCGAGCGCGGGTGCTGCAGGCGGCAGCCGGCGCGGACGTCGTAGGCGGTGGGACCTGGGCGCTGCTCGCCGGGGACGCGCGGGGGTCCCTGCAGCAGGGAGCGCGCGCGGGGGCTCCGGATGCGGAGTGAACCCGGGCGCGCGCGGCCGCCAAAGCTGAAAGCTGGGCCGGCGGGCAGGCTGGACGGCACGTGGTCTGCGGGCGACGGCCACTGCGGGCAGAGGCGGGGCTACAGGGGCTCCCGGCCTGGACGGCCCGGCCCTACCTACCTGTTTCCCGGCCCTTCCCTGTCACCCTCCCATGTGCCCTCCGGGGGCCCGTCCCAGCCCCTCACTGTACCCTGGCACCCCAGGGCCCTCCCGTTCCGGTCCACCGCTCCCTGGCCCTGTCCACTCGGCCACCTGCCCCTCTGCTCGACCACCTCCTCCTCCCAAACCTGGCGCTCGCGGTTGAAGTCCACCTTCTGTGTGAAGGGGCTCTCGCTCTGTAGCCACGCGCTGTGCCACGCCCTGCGGCCGCCGCCGTCTGCGGGTCGGGAGGGTGAGTAGGGCCTCCCAGGGGACCCCCCCACCCCCCGGCTGAGGCAGGGACGCACCTGGGCCCTGGTGCCTGCGGCCAATGCTGTATTGGGGGTGCGGGGAGCTTTCCCGCACGAAGGCGCTGGGCGTGTACTCGGCGGGGCCAGGGACATCCGGGTCGGCCAGGAGCGGAGGGCGCTGATCCAACACTGGGGGAGGGGAGGGGTCGAGCTGTGGGTCCGGCGCCCCCAGGCTTCCTCCGTCCCCCTCCCACACCGGCCAAGGGTGCAGCCAAGACCCTCACTCACGCAGCCCCCGTGGGGTCCGAGTGCAGGTGGGCGGGCACTCCCGGGGGGAGCACACTCGCGACCTCCGGCCGACTGGGGTCCCCTTCCTGCTGGTGGGCCGCATCTCACCCGCGCCCCAGGACAGCAAGGCACCCTCGGGCCTACAAAAAGACCAGGCTGTCCATCCAGCCACCTGGCTGCTTGCAGCGGCCTTCACCCAGCCCACCTCCATGCCTCCTGAAGTTACCTTTTCTGTCTCAGAGGGCCATGTGTCCAGTGTGTGCCTTCATTGATATAAAAATTGGCCAGGAATTTCACAGCCTTCTGGTCAAAGTTCATACCCAGGGTCGCGCTCTCTTCCCTGAGGCCACCTTGGGGCTCTGTGACCTCACTGGCAGGTCACCGCCCCCTTGGTTGCCAAGAGCTCCCTAGAGAAGGTGCATTGTCCAGCTCCACAGGGGCTCCCCAGGGAGTCCAGCCACAGCCACCCTCCCACAGCCTGTCTGGTGGGTCACCTGGGTCAACAGAACCCCTAACCCGCCCAGGAATTCGTGGTCCAACCTCCTTCCTTGCCCCAACCCTTTCCTCTCTTCTGTACTCTGGGGTATCCTGGAGTCCTCACTAGCAGAGTTGGGGAGGTCTGGGGCGCTGGCAGTGTGGGAGGGTGGGGAGGGGAACGGACCGGGATTGTTTTCTAAGTGCCACAGGATGCCCCATGGGAGAGGGGAAATTAGGAGAGGGAGAAGCCTAGGAAGGCATCCTGGGGGAGGAGGACCTGGAGCTGCTGCTCAGCAGGAAACACAAGCATGGGAAAAGCAGAGCGGGGATGCCCTGGCTCTGGAACCGGCCAGCCCCGCCAGAGCTGGGTGTGAGGGCCTGTCCTCTGTCTAGGGCGGCAGAGGCCAGAAGGACAGCAGAAGGCATTGCAGATGAACGGGGCTGCCCAGCTGAGCTGCACAGCAGTGACGAGCTGAGCCCATCTGGAGACCAGCGTCTTGCAGAGCAGCCTCCAGCACTGACCGGCTTGGCCGCCCTTGGCCCCTTGTGCTCCGTCACAGAGCCACCTCCACCCTGACTACTCTTCCCCTTAAGAGCCCTTGCTTCCAGCACCTGGGGGAGGGGGAATGCCGCTGGTTGGGGGAGGGCTCGCTCCGGCTCTGCGGGCCCCTGGAGCCTGATTGCGCTGTCAGCAAATGTGACTGCTGCGCGCTGTGCAGTCCTTGTCCGGTCCCCCATAACAGACACTGCGGTGGGGAGCGGCCCTGCACTCGACTCCGGCCAGGTCCCTGGGGACTGGTCCCTGGCACAGGCAGGGTCCTGTGTGAGCCCAGTGTGCTCCCAAAGACGGCTCCGGCCACCGCATGATCAGTGTTTACTTGGTGCACTTTCAGCTTAACCTTCGTGCACTTAGTGGCTGCTTTTTGTCTTTCCTTAGGACGTTCATGTGATGCTTGCGTTTTAATACGAGAGGCTCATTTTGCATGTTATTTCATGAGAACCTTTCACGCTGATATCCTATCTGCTGGCAACACATGGCAAACCTTTTTTCCAGTTTGTACTTTGCCTGTTAGCATTACATATGCTTTTTTTTTTTTGTGGCACCAGGGTTCAAACTCACAACCTTGTGCCTGCCAGACAGGCGCTTAAGCTGCTGAGCCAAACTCCCAGCCCTGGTTTTTTGAGGCAGGGTCGCACTATGTAGGTCAGGCTGGCCTTGCACTCCGGTTGTAGCCCAAGCTGGCCTCGAACTCACAACGCTCCTCCTACCTCAGCCTCCCGAGTGCTGGGATTAAAGGCGTGCGCCACCATGCCCTGCTGCTACATATGCATTTTTAAAAAATGTAAAGTGCAGCCTATTGTTCCTTGATGATATTTTCATTTTTGTGGTTAGAAAGTTCTCAAAAAGATTTGTTTAAAATGGGACATACATCCCGGCGTGGTGGTGCTCGCCTTTAATCCCAGCACTCGGGAGGCTGAGGTAGGAGGAGCCTTGTGAGTTCGAGGCCAACTTGGGCTACAACGCGAGTGCAAGGCCGACCTGAGCTACATAGTGCGACCCTGCCTCAAAAAAACTAGGGCTGGGAGTTTGGCTCAGCGGCTTAAGTGCCTGTCTGGCAGGTGCGAGGTTGTGAGTTCAATCCCTGGTGCTGAAAAAATAAATAAATAAATAAAATGGGACACACTAGATGTGAACGAAAAATACAGTGAACGTTTAAATTTTTAAAAATTATGACGACAGTGTCATTAGCCTCCTTCAAACTCTACCCCTCACTTTGAACTCACTCCTCTCATCATTCTTGCCCCTTTCTGAAGCAGCTCTGGAGTCCTCCCTCAGGAGTGTTTTTAGCTGTACTGTTACAGCTGCCTTGATGCCCTGAATTAATTCAAACTGTGAGCCTTTTGCTTTGAGACAGGGTCTTACTATGCAGCTCAGGTTGGCCTTGAACTCATGGCAGTCCTCCTGCCTCAGCCTCTGGAAAATCTTTCATCGTCAGTTTGACTTTAGGGATGAGCCACAAGGTGAGCAGTGCCAGCTCCAGGGAATAAGGAGGATAAGGATGAACTACCATGCTTTCATGAACCTGCCTTTTCATTGGCTGGCACTCAGCAGCAGCATTCATTGACGTTTTGATCACACATCGTGAAGACACTCAGGAAGGAGGGCTTCCAGAACTGCTTCAGAAAGTGGTAAGAAGCCAAGCATAGCTGGGCGTGGCAGCATGTGCCTGTAATCCCAGCACTTGGGAGGCTGAAGCAGGAGAATCACCCTGAGTTCAAGGGCAGCCTAAACTGCTTATAGTGAGACCCATTCTGATGAAAAAAGGTGGCAAGAAGGGTGGGAAATGTGTTCAACGGGGGAAGAGCAGGAGTTAGTCCCAAAGTATCTTTTACTGCAATACATTTTTTTTTTCTTTTTTGCGGCACCAGCAATCAAACTCACAACCTTACGCCTGCCTGATAGGCATTTAAGCCACTGAGCCAAACTCCCAGCCCTGGTTTTTTGAGGCAGGGTCGCACTATGTAGCTCAGGCCGGCCTTGTGCTCACGTTGTAGCCCAAGTGAGTCTTGAACTCACAACGCTTCTCCTACCTCAGCCTCCCGAGTGCTCGGGTTAAAGGCATGTGCCACCACACCCGGCTGCAATAAATTTTTTGTATGTGGACATTCACGGTGTGTGTGGATTGCACCTCTGCCCTGCTCCAGGTGAGGACCACACAGCTGTCCAGCTGAGGAACCCCAGGCCTCATCAGGGAAGGAGAGTGGAGGCTCCGCAGCCTCTCCATGGGGTACAACTGCTGCTCAGGTAGGGCCTGGGGTCTGTGGGTAGCAAGAAATGCAGGACTTTCCCCATCCCTTTTTGGAGCTCTGAGGTGGGTGAGACACCTTTCCTCAGGGCCCCACCTGAGAGACATCACAGGTTAACAGGTGGCCTGGCCCCTTCACAATGGTTGCCAGGCAACATGACTCCTCTCAGGGAGAAGGGGCCCAGCCTGCCAGGGCACACTGAGGCACTAATGACAGCTACTCCAAAACACTCGCTCTTCACGCCAGAACCTCATTATATCCCTGGGTAAGAGCTAGGAGCCCCTCGCTGCGGGGAGGCTGGGCCAAGGGTGAGGCCTAACCTTGGCCCCAGGAGCCTGAGGCCACAGCTGAGGGGGATGAAGATCAGGGTGGCCCAAGAGTGGGAACTCAGGTTCCCTGAAGGCTAAAAAGCTCCGGGCAGCAAAGCTGCTGGCTTCACCCTCCCACCCACCTTGAACGCCGTACCAGGTGGCCAGCATGTCCATCAAAAGCAGAAACTGGGGCAGATGAACATCTGGCAGAGGCTGGCAGAGAAAATGGCCAGACACAGAGCTTCCTGAGTCACAGAGCTCAGGGAGGCCACCTCACTGGGTCCTCCCTGGTGACAAGCAGAAGGCTCTGTGGGATGTGGGGCCACGTGGGGCGCAGAAGACAGGGACCACATGTGAGGACCTGGGAAGTTGGGGCCGCCGACTCTGAGACCAACCCTCAGCCTTTATAACAGGTTGTGCTGGCCTTGGCGAGCTTTTTTTCTTTCCCCTGGTGCTAAGAATAGAACCCAGGGCCTGGCACACATTAGGGAAATTTCTACCACTGAGCTGCACCCTGAGTGCAGTCAGGCGGGTTTTAAAAAGGAGACCATTTAAAGCCAGGCATATTGGTGTACACCTACAACCCCAGCATTCTGGGCCACTGAAGCAGATTGCAAGTTTGAGCCCAGTTTGGGTAATTTAGTGCCTTGGAACCTCTCCCCAAATAAAAAATAAGCTGGGCAGCCGGGCGTGGTGGCGCACACCTTTAATCCCAGCACTTGGGAGGCTGAGGTAGGAGGAGCGTTGTGAGTTCGAGGCCCCTTTGGGCTACAACGCGAGCGCAAGGCCAATCTGAGCTATATAGTGCAACCCTGCCTCAAAAAGCCAGGGCTGGGAATTTGGCTCAGTGGCTTAAGCGCCTGCCCTGACAGGTGCGAGGCTGTGAGTTCGATCCCCGGTGCCACAAAAAAAAAAAAAAAAAAGCTGGGCATGGTGGCACACACCCATAATCCCAGCACTCAGGAGGCTAAGGCAGGAGGATCACCCTGAGTTGTAGGCCAACCTGGCCTACAAAGTTAGTTCAAAGCCAGCCTGAACTATATAGCAAGACCCTGTCTCAAAAAAACCAAATAAATAAATAAATAATAAACATCAGGGCCGGAGGTTTAGCTCAATGGCACATGCACCTGCCTGGCAAGTGTAAGGTCGTGAGTTTGATCCCTAGCACCAAAAAAAATAAAAAATTAAAAAATAAAAAGCAATCCCCAATACTAGAAAAATAGGAGGAGGGGAATGGACAGAGACCAGAGTGACAGTTCAGGCTAGGGATATAGTTCAGTGACAGAATACTTGCCTGGCATTTGGAAGGCCCTGGGCTTGCTCCCCGGTACCACAAAAGACAGAAGAGGGGAGGGGAGGGGAGGAGAGGGAGGGAAGAAAAGGAGGAGGTAGAAGAGGAAGGGAGATAGAAGAGGAAGGGAGAAAAAGAAAACAAAAGTCCAGCTGGGCATAGTGGTATGAACCTGTAGTCCCAGCTATTCAAGAGGTTGAGGAAGGAGGATTACTAGTGTCCAGGCGTTCAAAGCCACCTGCCTCCAAAGACAATTCACCCTCTGGGGGACCACACAGCCCCTCTCCAGCAGGGCTAAACCACTGGCTACCTGCCCACCAGGGAACCCAGACTTCAGACCTCTCTGTGTAGCTAAAAGATTGCTCCCCTTCAAAACCCAGCCTTCAAATTCTGGTCCGCACAAGTTGGCTGTGTCCTCCTGAGGTTGTGAAACCCCACACTGCCGCCCCACGTCAGTCCCTGTGCTTGCTTTCACGGGGCAGAGCTCCCTGTTTCCCTTGTCCGTGGAGTAAGCAAAGGAGGTGGCAGGTGGCGGACAGTCAGGCACAGGGTGGTGACAATCAATGGTGGCAATGCAGATGTAGCTCTCCTATGGGGCAGGTGCTGCCTCAACCTGAGAGCCTGTGAAGTCTGTAGCTTCCACTGCCCCCCTCTCACAGGTAAGCAGAGCTCAGGTGCCCTGCCCTGCGTCACACAGTAGCTAAGTGGCAGGCAAGCTGGCTTGGCATCCTGTCCACAGGGCCCTGGCCAGTGCCAGGACTGCCCTTGCCTCCCTCTCCTCTCCCTGCAGCTATGCTGGCTTCTACCCGCAGCTTCGATACCAGGTGGGGAACACTTATGGGCGCACCACGGCGCAGCTGCTCACAGACCCCAGCGTGCAAAAGAGCCCCTGCTCTGTGCTGTCCCCCATGACCAAGCCCAAGTTCATCGAGGACTTCAGCAGGCCCAAGCCCCCCTGTGTTCCCTGCCGAGATCTGACTGAGCCCCACATTCCCCACTACACAGGTGAGTGGCCTGTCCCCAGCCCTGCCCTCCACAGCCTGCCCTCCTGCCCATGTGGTCACCTGCCACTTGTCCGTGCAGGTCGGAAGCCCTACAAGAACTTTGAGATCCTGGGCAAGCTGCCACTGCAAGAGGTGGACACCCAGGGGCCAGCAGGAGCACAGAACATGTCCAGACAGGTTGTGGTGCCCACTGGCTTCATGCCCTATCCCCCCTACCCACCATGCCCACCAGGCAAGAAGGGGGACATGGGACACCCAGGCCTTCGACTGGCATATGGGGAAGAGGCCTGGAAGACTGCCCAGCCTGTCCACAGGACCCCAGGGTGGCACCAGGTAACTGAAGAAACACAGGCCTGGGCCTCATCCCACCCCGGTGGGAGCTGGGCAGTGACTGGCCTGCCCCCTCCCAGCTGTACCACTGCAGGAGGGACGAGTACCCGCCCCCACCCCTCCAGCTGGAGACACTCGAAATGGACAGGTTCCAGCGGCTGCCCCAGCTGGACCATCCCAACCTAATCCAAAGGAAAGCCATCTCAGGTGTGTCCTGCACGGGGTCCCAGGGGCCCAGGCAAAATGGCGAGAGGAACAGGGCCACCCCAGCCCCATCCCACTCTGAGAACAGACCTACCTCCCTGCCCCACTTCTCCCCTACCCACGTCCTGAGTAGTCTAGAGACTGTCACCATCATTAGGGAAAGGAAGGGGCTCCAAGGGCTTCTTGGCACATCTGGGAACAGGTGGGTTTGCCCCAGGGACCTGGGGGGACACTGACCCCACACCCCCCAGGCTACACTGGATTCATCCCCCGCTTCACCTGGGTGATGGGGATGAATTACCGCGACGGAGTCTCACAGGCTATGGACGAGTTTGACAAGAACCAGGTAGGAGAGCGCCATCCAGGGCCTGCACCCAGGTCCCCACACGCCAACTCGGGGCTGTGAAGCAGGCTGCACACAGGTCTGCACTTCTGCCTGGCAGCTGCAAGAGGCCTAGGAAGCGGAGGGGGCCTGCCCCAAGGGTGGCCCACACCCTGAGCCTTCAGGGTAGCTGTGAGCTTAGTCCCCTGTCCTGGGGAAGGCCAGCCCCTGCCCATTTGCTTGTGGGTTACCACGGGGAGGGCAGCACCCATCAGCACCTGCCCGTTTTTTTTTTTTTTTTTTTTGGTACCAGGGATCAAACTCACAACCTCATGCCTGCCAGGCAGCTTAGGCCACTGAGCTAAATCCCTGGCCCTATTTTTTGAGACAGGGTCTCACTATACAGTTCAGGCTGGCCTCGAACTCACTTTGTAGCCCAGGCTGGTCTCAAACTAACGATCCTCCTGCCTCAGCCTCCTGAGTGCTAGAATTAAATGTGTGTGCTACCACACCTGGCTGTAACACCTGCCCCTTTTCAGTTCCTGTTCAGAAACCCTGTCTATCCACTGGGGGAGAGGCTGCCCAGGACACACTGGCCCCACACCACCATCTACAGAGGCCAGGGCCTGATCCCCTTCTACATGGGCTTCATCCCCTGTGAGTTTGGCTCCCTGAACAAGGAGCACTGAGGGAGGGGTGGGCAGCTGAGGGCCTATCCCCATACTCCCCCTCCATCTCAGGCCACTGTCCTCAGACCCACAGAGTAGGGCTACCCACGTCCCCCAGTGCCAGTCCTGAAGGGGCTCAGCAGCCTCCTGGACAGAGGCCATCTGGTCTCTGGCCATCAGGGAATGGGCTCCTCCTCAGGCAGAGGCTGAGGCCTGCGACCCCGGGCTGCCCCAAGTTCCCGAGAAGTCCCTCAGTCACTTGCATGCTTGGCCCAGGTGTGGGGGAAGACCAGCTCAGCTGAAGCCTGGCTTCCTTGCAGCCATGCAAGACAACTACGCAATGACCTTTGGGAACAGCACCCGTAAGGCCTATCAGAAGGAACTCGAGAGGCGAAACCACACACTATGAAAATGCTTTAATGGTCTGCCTGTACAGGATGGGATGTCAAGACAAAGACAGCAGTGCAGAGTGAGCCAGGGCTATCAGCAGACTGGGTGAATAAAGAGTTCACACCTCTCCCATTCTTTACCAGCTAACAGCTCTACGCCACCTCCTCCTCAGCCTCCTCCTCAAACTCGCCCTCCTCCTCGGCTGTGGCGTCCTGGTACTGCTGGTACTCGGACACCAGGTCGTTCATGTTACTCTCGGCCTCGGTGAACTCCATCTCATCCATGCCCTCGCCCGTGTACCAGTGCAGGAAGGCCTTGCGCCGGAACATGGCTGTGAACTGCTCTGAGATGCGCTTGAACAGCTCCTGGATGGCGGTGCTGTTGCCGATGAAGGTGGCAGACATTTTTAGCCCCCGGGGTGGGATGTCGCACACAGCTGTCTTCACGTTGTTGGGGATCCACTCGACGAAATAGCTGCTGTTCTTGTTTTGGACATTAAGCATCTGTTCATCCACCTCCTTCATGGACATGCGGCCCCTGAACACCGCAGCCACCGTCAGGTAGCGGCCGTGGCGGGGGTCACAGGCAGCCATCATGTTCTTGGCGTCAAACATCTGTTGGGTGAGCTCCGGCACCGTCAAGGCCCGGTACTGCTGGCTGCCGCGGCTGGTCAGGGGGGCAAAGCCAGGCATGAAGAAATGCAGGCGGGGGAAGGGCACCATGTTCACAGCCAGCTTCCGCAGGTCAGCATTGAGCTGGCCAGGGAAGCGCAGGCAGGTAGTGACCCCACTCATGGTGGCCGACACCAGGTGGTTCAGGTCACCGTAGGTGGGTGTGGTGAGCTTTAGGGTTCTGAAGCAGATGTCATACAGAGCTTCATTATCAATGCAATAGGTTTCATCTGTGTTTTCTACAAGTTGGTGGACTGAGAGGGTGGCATTGTAAGGCTCAACTACTGTGTCCGACACTTTGGGGGAGGGCACCACACTGAACGTGTTCATGATCCGGTCTGGGTACTCTTCCCGGATCTTGCTGATGAGGAGGGTACCCATCCCGGACCCAGTCCCCCCACCCAGGGAGTGGGTCAGCTGGAAACCCTGCAGGCAGTCACAGCTCTCTGCTTCCTTTCTCACAACATCCAGCACCGAGTCCACCAGCTCTGCACCTTCTGTATAGTGCCCCTTGGCCCAATTGTTCCCAGCACCGCTCTGACCTATAAAGCACCACAAATGGTCATAGTCAGCCAGATAACACGGTAACCAACACCTGTGCAACCCCACAACTAGGACAAATGGACCCCGACAGCAATGTACAGAAAACAGCTTAATAAATCCCTGCCAATTCCCAAGGTCAAGAACAACCAGGGTCTCCAAGCAGACGGCAAGGAGATTACATCTATCCCTCCTTGTCTGCAGGCAGACAGCTGGGCCCTCCTCCCAAAGCCGCTTTAGGCCAAGTGGATTGAGTGCCTCAGAGAGCTGGAAAAGGTCTGGGTGGGCTCCCAGTTACTGGGTTCAAAAGCAATGACCTTGGGTCGGGGGAGCCCCTTGACCTTTGAGACACCCAGTCCTCACCCGCACTCACCGAAGACAAAGTTGTCAGGCCTGAATATCTGCCCGAAGGGCCCTGAGCGCACGGAGTCCATGGTGCCGGGCTCCAGGTCCACCAGCACGGCGCGGGGTACGTACTTGCCACCTGGGGAGGACGGGTATCAAAGACTGGAGGCCTGCGGGCCGCACGAGGGGGCCGGCCCGCCGGGCGGGGCGAGGGTTCTTACCCGTGGCCTCGTTGTAGTACACGTTAATGCGTTCCAACTGCAGGTCGCTGTCTCCATGGTACGTGCCAGTAGGGTCAATGCCATGCTCGTCGCTGATCACCTCCCAGAACTGCCAGGGACGCGGGCGGACCAGGCTGAGTCACAGCGGCCGGTGCGCCCAGGGTCGGCCCCGCCCCGGATGGGCGCGGCGGGAACTCCCCTCCCCCCACCTGCGCTCCCCGCGCCGGGAGCCCGGCCGCCCCTGTGCGGTCCTGGCCCCACCCGAGCCCCCGGGCCGCAATGCGGGGTGCCGCTCGGCCGGCCACTGCCGCCATCTTCCCCAGTTGCCCGCCAGGTTTCCAGCCCGGCCGGCAAGCCGGCCCGGCCCAGTCCAGTCTAGTCCGGCCCGGCTTGCGTGTCCCCGTCATTCACCTTCGCGCCGATCTGGTTGCCGCACTGCCCGGCCTGCAGATGGACGATCTCCCTCATGGTGACGACTGCGGCAGCAGCACGGGCGTTAAAAAGCTCACAGGTGCACAGAAGCAAACGCGCAGAATGCTACAACCGACGCTTCGCTAGTGCTTATATATTGTCTGCGCCCGCCTTCACGGGCCTCGGATTGGGTTTCCAGAACGAGGCCGCCAAATACTCTCATTCTATTGGCTTAATGCCCCGCCAATCGAATCGTCTAAGGCCCGCCTTTCTAACGACATCTGCTTGTTATTGGTCAACCACGGCGGCGGATCTTCCTATCACGTTCCCGCCCCCCCGCGCTGTGGTGCTTTGTTCATTGGGTGTTTCAAATGATTGATTTACTTTTCCATTGGCTGTCTCCCGGGAGCACGCCGACTTGCTGGTGCTATTGGCTGTGCCGGTTTGGCGTCCTGGTAACCGCCGCACTGCAGCGGGAGGCGCGCATGGGCAAGGGGCGCGGGACTCGGGCTTCTGGCCAGGGTTGCGGGCGGGGTCTGGGCCAATTCGACAGCTCTCCTGTGTCAGGCCCTTCGCCTTCTCGAGAGCAGCTGTGTCGGAGCTACACATCACGGGGGCTGGCAGGCTCGCGCGCACCGCGGACCCCGTGGAGAAGGCTAGGCTAGGCGGGGTGCGGGTCACGAAGGAAGGAAACGGGTCAGGTGCGGCTATGGCGCTGAGCGCCCGCCCGCACGCAGTGTTGTGGAGACGGCGCTGGCCCCGCGCCGGTCGCCTTGGAGCTGCGGCTCAGGACCCAGGGCTGCGTGGAGACGGAGCGCCAAGCATGCCTGGCCACGACGCGCTTTGCCCTCGAGAGGGAAAACAAGCGTGTGAAGGAAATACGGTTGAACTACACGCAGTTGGCCCTTTAATCGGCTTTGAAAACAGTACATTTGCATTCTATTTTGAAATATTTTTAAAAGGCCTAAGTCCCCGGTGAGCCACTCGAGGCTGGCGCTCTGGGGGAACGGCCCCTCTGCCTCGCAGCCGGAGAGTGTTGGGGGCAACACCGGCTTGCGAACGTGTTTTCCTAGAGTAGGAGCACCCCCTCCCTTGCCATAAAATGTACAATACCACAGGGTTATGATACCTAGTGACCGGAACTATCTTGGAAAACTTGCCAGGACAAACAGCATCGAGTATGGGGAAAGGCTAGCTGTCCATGCCCAGGTCCACTCCAGAGTGGGCTAGCCTCAGCTGGTGGGGCAGGGGCTCATGCCAGGGTAGTTCCACCCTGACCAGAAGGGTGAGTCAGCAGGTCACCGAGCCGGGCAGTCCCTGCAGACCTGTTGGCTCCCCTCTCCCGGACTGGCCCTGGAAGTGGGACCTGGCTACTGTGACCACATCAACACAGGACCTATTCCTCAGAGAAGGGCTGGAGTCTGCATGTGAGGTGTACAGGGTCCTCTTGGTACCCAGAACAGAATGTCTTGGAGTTGACTCTGGCTCTGCCCAGTAGTTTATCTGACCAAGCACTAGGTGGGAAGGCCCTTTACAGTGCCCTCAGCAGTCAGGGAGGAGTCCAGTGTTTTCCCCACTGCAAAAGGCCTGCCACAGCTGCTCTTTGGGCTCCAGTATTCTTTCCCTTTCAAAGCCACCCCTCAGGGTACACACACCGCTGGAAAAGGCCCCTGCTTCCCTGTTCAGGGCCCTAGGGCTGGTAGGTCAGGATGGCACCCCCCTTTTACAGTTCATAGAACACAGTTTGCATTGCTGGCCCAGGGGTGAGCAAGTTCTCCTTGGCTCCAGACTGTCTTTCTGACCCCTCATGTTGCCCACCTGAGGAGAACGCTGGCTGGGGCCAAGTCAGTGGCTGAACAGAGCTGGAGAAAGAGGCCCTGAGGTCCTCCATGAAGGGGAGAGGAGGACAGTGAGGGCCGCAGGGGCAGCCAGGATGCACACCAGAGAGGGCCAGAAAGTCAGGGAAGCGAGCAGGAGGGGCCGTGGGAGGGCTGGGCACCTGCCCTGGCTCTCCAGCCTGCAGCTGTTGAGGCATCCACAAGGCAGGCTCTGTTTACTGGTGGCCATGGTCCCAGGGGGAGGGTGCCTTACCGCCAGGCAAGGGCAGCAGCCAGACAGGCGGTGTGGCCTTAAAGGACCCTGTTTCAAGCCTTTGTGGAAGGCCTCCATTGCTCCGGAAGGAGAGGTGCTGGTTGGGGCTTCTTCCCTCCAGACAGCCTCTCTACCTCCCCCGCAGGTCTCCCCAGGGAATAGGCAGGCTATGTCCCCAAAGGGCACGGGAGTTGATGCTGGCTCTGCACGAGCCACTTGCAGGGAAGGACCGAGGCCAGTCTGCAGGAATAGCCACCGCGATGGCCCCATCCTGTGCTCAAAGCTCCCAGAGCAAGGGTCACCTCCCTTAATGGGCAGAGGGTGAAACTCAGGCCTAGGAAGCCTAGGAGGTGAGGTGGTGGCAGAGGACCTGAGAAACAACCAGGTCTGTCCCGGGCTGAGTGCTTGAGTTCTTGAGAGGTGAGCTTTTCCTGGTCGTGTTGTGGGAGGGAGGAGGGTTGGGGGTGGTAGGAGGCTCTGGTGTCCAGTGACCCGCTCAGCAAATGAGCCTTCCGACCCAGGAATCTGCCTGGCCCAGCGCAGGTTTGGGCACTTCGTGGGGCGCAGGTGCGGACGCCCTGGGGCCTGGTGAGCAGGATCCGCTCCAGGGCAGGTTCCCACAGAGAGCCCTGCGGGAGGAGGGGCGCCCCCTGGCGCCGGGGAGCCCGCTGCGAGGTCTGGTGGGGGCGGGACGGGGCGGGACCCTGCCCAACCCTGCGTGCCCCGCCAGGCCACGCCCCTCCAAGCACCCACAACCTGGGAGGGGTGGGGGGAAACCGGTTCTTGGTCACATGAGTGGTGCCTCTACCTGCGCTGCAGGCGAAGGGCGTTCCTGTCCACCTCTCAGGCTAGTTCCTGTGCGGGAGGCCTCCCCCTGCAAGTTGTAGGCTGTCCCCAGGGCTGCAGGCAGGAAGGGCACCTGCCCCTAGCCTCTGAGCATCGTGCTGTGCCTCCAACTCCAGTGGGACCCTTCCCTGGAATCCTAGTCTAGGGAAAGACCGCCATTCCTGAGTAATAACCTTGTTTATTTGCAAAGGAGTGCAGGGCCTCGGAAGCCCTCGCCTGCAGGGACACATGGCAGGCCAGCTTTCAAACAGTACCACTCCCAAACTGATGGGGCTGGCATGGTGTCTGGGTGCCCACCCTCAAAACTGCTGGGAGGCCAGGATCTCAGGGGCCTCATAGCAGGGGTCCTCCTTGGTGGCCCTCTGTGGGTGGCTGCAGGCCCTGCCTGGGCAGCAGTGGGTCACCAGGTGATCCCAGGGCTCCAGAGAGCGGAGGCAGAGGGGCAACCAGGCCCAGGAGCGCAGGCTGTGTGGCAGCCAGGATGGCCGGTGCCGCTGCAGGACGTTAACCACGATGAGGAGAAGCACCAGCCCCCCCAGGGGCGCCCCAACTGCAGCCACAACTGCATCCCCTGCCAGGGAGAGCCCGAAGGCTGCCAGGGGCAGCAGCAGGAAGGTGAGCAGCAGGTAGACAACAGCCACCCAGCGGTAGCGGGCTGTCAGATCCCCAAAGCGCTTGGCCAGTGGGATGGGCAACCTCAGGACAGGCACAGTGTACCACAGTAGTATGCCAGCAAAGTTGAAGAAGAAGTGGATGAGGGCGACCTGGTGGGCAAGGAAGGCAGGGAGGGGTCAGGAGCCTGGGTCAGGTGCTGGGGATCACCTGAGCTCTCTACCCCTGGCCACTACAGAAAGGGCCCACGTCTGAAGCTTGTCCTGCTCGTCCTGCTTGCAGCTGAGGTGGGCCCCTGAGAGGATAGCTTCCAGCCAGGTGTGGCCCAATGCCCGCCATCCACCCTCAAGCAAATGCCTGACAATCGGGAGCCTGGGCCAGCACCCCCTGTTGGTAACTGCATCACTGCTGGCTGGGGGAGGAGGCCCCAAGCTACGTGCCCCTCCAGGAGAGGGCAAGGCTGGGGGTTTCCAGGAGGGGCTGGGGCAGGGTCTTGCACTGGGAGGGGAGGGGTAAGGGCTCAGTGGGAGCCAGACGGGGTCTGGCTCATCTTCTGGGAGCAGCAGCCCAGCAGCTTCAGGAGCTGAGCTTGCGTGGGTACCTGGGCAGGAGGAAGCTCAGCCAGCACAGGGTGCTTTAGAGAAAGAATCAGTGGCGCTGTGAGTGCGCGAGTGGGGCACAGAGCGGGGGCACTTGGGGGTGGGGGGGCATCTTGGAATCAGAATCACAACTGGGCATGGCCTGAGTGCCCATTGTAGGTGGGGCCTCTGTGGATGGGGCCTGGGAAGACAGGCAGTCCGGGTGGCCACTGCTGGGTTAAGGCAGCGGGCTCGTGGGGGAGTAGGGTGGGAGAACAGGCACCTTGCAGATCTGGAATATAGCTCTTGGGGTCGCCTGTGGCTGGGTCAGGCCTCAGGGCACACGAGGGGGCTCAGGTTGGAGGGTAGAGAAACAGGGTCCCACAGGGACAGCTTTGGGAGCCAAAGGGGCAGTGGGCACAGGTGTGGGCCTGGCCATGCTGAGAAGGCAGCTGTGGAAGGATGGAGTCTGGGGGAGGCGGAGCCTGGGTCCAGGAGCAGGGGGCTGAAGGCTGGAGAAGAGGCCCAGGCCACGCAGGAGCAGGCAGGGGACCCAGGCGGTACCTGAACGGCAAAGAGCAGCATGTCCGCGGGGCTGGCCAGGGCAGCCAGCAGGGCTGTGGTGGTGGTGCCGATGTTGGAGCCCAGGAGCAGGGGGTATGCCCGGTCTAAGCTGATCACCCCGACCCCTAGGCGACAAGGGGTCAGCACAGGGCCCCGGCAGAGCCCCCACCACACCCAGGCCCACGGCCCGCCCGGCTCACCCACAAGTGGCACAATGGCTGCTGTGAAGACGCTGCTGCTCTGGAGCAAGAAGGTCATGCCGGCGCCCACAAGGATGGCCAGGCAGCCGCTGAGCCAGCCGAAGGGGAAGGGGAAGTCTGGGGACGGGCGCCGGGTCATGGGCTAGGGTTAGGGTCAGGGTCCCCACCCTGCCCTCAGCCCCAGCTCACGGGGCGCTTTGCACCTGCGTTGATGACGGTCCTCACAGCCTGGGCGACGCGGCCGCGGAGCACAGAGCCGAGCAGCTTGACGACGAGCACCAGGCAGGCGCTGAGCGCCAGCAGGGAGCCAGCCAGCAGGACGCAGCCCACGGCCGGATCCGTGAGTGCCGAGCCCACGAACAGGTGGCGGCCTGGGGGAAGGCGGGGCAGCGCGGGCTGGTGAGCGGGGCGCACGTGGGCACAGGGGTGGGAAGTGGAGCGGGCGGGCGGGCAGCGCTCACAGGGCAGCCTGTCCTCGGGGGCTGAGCTGTTCTTCCCAGTGCAAGGGCTGAAGGCTCCACTGGCATTGCTGTGGCCCTGGCTCTGATGGGGGCAAGGAGGGTTCAGGATGGCTCGGTAGGCAGCAGGAGTGGGTGAGGCGGTCAGCAGGCCAAAGCTCAGCACGGGGCTGGGGTCAGAGGCACCTCACCATCTCCCCGCGGTGGCCGCACCATTGCTTAATGAGGCTGCTGTTGGTGGCGTTGCCAGTGGCACTGCTGGCTATCAAGTTGTTGTCCAGCTGTGGGTGGAGGAGCCAGGACTCAGTAGGGGCCCCATGCCCACAGGAACAGGGCCACCTTGTGCCCACTCTGCCCTCTTTCCCTCGCCTCCCTTTCTGGGCTTCACCTGCACGATGAGGCGCGTGAGCGGCTTCGTCAGTGCCTTGAGGATGTCAGGAGCCTGAGCCCCGGGCTGCAGGCGGGCCACACCCAGGAGCAGGGCGCTCAGCCTCTGCAGCAGGGCCGAGGCGCTCTCCAGTGGCAGCAGGACCAGCACCGTGAGCCAATTGAAAATGCCATGCACAGCGGAGCCACTGAAGGCCCTGTGGCCACACGGGGCAGGATAGAAGGTGGCAGTGGCCACGGCCAAGGCCACTGGACAACCTGCCCTGCAGCCACACTTACCTGCGAAACTCATCCCGGTCCCCTGACTGTGCCATGGAGACCAGGGTGCTGGTGATGGACGTGCCCACATTGACGCCCATGATGATGGGGACAGACGCCCGGACAGTCAGCACTGCAGAGACGCCACTTCAGCCACTGCCCGCCCCGCCCTCCTGCCCACCACCACCTGCTGGGGGGAGGGACTGACACTTGGAGGCCACCATGCTGACGACAATGGAGGAGGACGTGCTGGAGCTCTGCACGAGCACCGTAACCAGCACGCCAATGACCAGGCCTGCCACGGGGTTGGACAGCACCACATTGCCCTTGAAGACATCTCCAGCCATTCTGCCTACAGCCGGGACAGAGAGGCACTGAGGCTGCAGAGAGCTGGCCTCCCATCCCCTCCCCGCTGCCCTCTGCCCACTCACTGCCCAGCAGCTGGAAGCCAGAGCTGAGGATGTCCAGGGAGCAAATGAAGAAGTAGAGGCTTCCCAGGAGCCCGCAGGCCTTGAGGGAGCCCAGGGTCAGCCTGCGCATCCTGGCAGCCGTGCCGGACTCTGTGGGTGCAGGCCAGGGCAGTCCTCGGTCAGCTTGCCCACCTTCTGCCTGCTCAGCACCCTCCGCCCCTCCTCCACTGCCCATGCAGAGTCCAGGAACCCCCTGCCATGCTGGGAGGGCCCGTTTTCGTCTCCTGAGTCCCCAGGGCAGGGTCTGGGACACCTGTTCTCCAGCCCTGTTCCCTGCCAGGATGACCATGTGTCCACCAGCAGGGCGGAGGAGGCAGGGTAGCCCTGCATCTCAGGACGGGGCAGTAGCTGAGTAGAGGGCCATGGGCATCCTGGGGTGGCTGAGGAGGGGACTCCTTGGGGCCTGTTTGGGGGAGTGCCCCCTGTGCTCCCTGACCCTCACCTAGATCCCAGGCCTACCTTTCGGCTGGCCAGTGTCCTTCAGCTGAGGGAGGGCCCAGGGACTCATGCTGCCCTCCTCCAAGACTGGGACAGAACTGGAGGTCCCTGTGAGGGTCAGGTCAAGTAAGGCTGTTTCGAGAGCCCCTTCCCAGGAGGGAGCGGCGTAAGGGACACAGGGTTCCCTTCCCTGTCTGGGCCATGATGTTGGAGGTGGAGCCTGGGGGGCCTGGTACCTGCATTTCTCAGACTGCTGTCCACCAGGTCGATTGTCGACAGGGTGGGGTGGGGGACTTGGCCACCAGCAAGAGAATTCGGCATGGATTTCGGGCAGGGGCAGACCCAGGCACCAGGCTGGATATGCTGGGGGAAGGGTGAGTGAGAGACGACCAGTTCCTCCGCACCGTCCCCACCCTCCCTAGCAGGCCCAATGTAGGACCCCCGGCCTGCACTGTCCCTTGCTGCCCCTGCAGGCCCAGTGACCTGCCTTCCATCTGTCCATGGCAGGTGGCTGTGGTGACCTCAGTGGCTGTCAGACAACCCCAGGCCTATTTCAGGGAGCAGAGTCAGGAGGCTCTGGCTACCCAACTTGCTCACTGGTCTGAGTTAGAAGAAGGCCGGGTGGTGCCATAGGGCTCAGGGTTTTGGGGCACAGGAGCTGGGGAGCCCCGAGACCTCTCCCATCAGGTGTCACTGGGAAGAGACCTTGGCATCTGATATAAATGGCACCGGATGAGGAGCCGGGCAGGGCACTCAGGGAGCTCAGGTGCCCGAGTCCTCGGCGTGGCTCCTCTCTCTGCGGCTCTGCCCCGGGGCTGCTGCCTGTGGGACTCCCTTCCACCCGCTACCCTGGCCGCCACCTGGCCCCTGGGGCTCAGCCCTCTGTTCTGCCTGCTGCCGGCTGCTATCGCTTGCCCGCAGGATGGGGTCCTCGCCTGGCCTCCGTGTCGCTGGGCCCTGGCCTGGTTCTGGGAGCTCCTACCTGCGTGGGTGGTGAGGGATACCCGTGGGGAGGAGGCAGTGGGAGCAGCCGCAGGTCAAAGATTCTCTGGGTGCCCACATGACCCGCTATGTCCTGAGCCCCATTAATGTTTACCCAGGCCCTGAGGCCCCCGAGGGGAGACCTGCCTGGCCCCAGAGCCCCTGCGCCCTGTCACCCAGGGGCAGGATCTCTGAACCCAGGCCAGCACCCCTTTTGGAGTAGGGCATCTCCCACAGATACACCATTTCAGGCCAGGTGATTGCTGGGCTGGACACTGGGTGCCCACATCCACCAGGAGGGGTCTGACCTGACACAGTTCATACCGCCTAAGGCAGGAAGCTGAGGCGTTGTCCTCCCCACCATGCTCCTCAGAGCTCTGTGGATCATCGGGTACTCCCCGCCCCTGCAGACGTGGGAGGGCAGCCCTTGGCTTCCTCAGGTGTGTGGTGAGTTCCAAGCCAGGTGCGGGGCATGGTGTCCTGGCTGCTGCAGAGAGGCTTGAGGAGGGCTGGGCTCATCTTCAGGTGCATTGGGGACTTTGCCCCAGGCAAGCAGGGCTGGTGTCCACTCAGCAAGTTCTCTTCCCTCCCCATCCTGCCCACTCCCCTGCAGGGGGGCTCTCAGGCACTCAGAATGATGGCCGCTTCCTGCAGGGGTGGGGCGCTGCAGCCCAGACTGGGGGGGGGCGGGGACGAGTGCCTTAGCCTCTGGCACCCTTCTGAGGGTCTGTGTCCAGGCCAGCCCCTCCCTCTCTGGGCTCAAACCTGGCTGCCCACAATGCTGTCCTTGATCTGCCATACCCCCTAGCGGGATACCCTCTTGGAACAGTGCCAAACATGTGATTGGAGCCCGGAGAATCAACCTTGGCCAGTGGGTGAAATTTAGTTTGTGTGTAGGTCAGGGAGAGGAGGTGGCCCTGCCCCGCTCCTGGCTCTCTTCCTGGGACATAGGCCCCTGCCCTATCCCCAGCCCCACCAATTCAGGACCAGCTGTGGCTTGGACCTGCCCTCGGCCTGTGCCTGAATGCTGGGGTCAGCCACTGTGGCTTCCCAAAGCCACATCTGAGCTGAGCCCAGGCCTGGCTTGCAGGTCACTCTGAAAGAAGGGTCTCCTAGCCAGGTGCACAGTCAGGCCACTCAGGTGGTTGAGGTCACCAGCCTCCTGCACAGTCCCTGGCAGCATGGCTGCCACCCTTCGGGCTGTGGCCTGCAAGTGTCTGTGGGGGTTGGGGATTGGCAGCACCATGAGGGGCCACGTGGGGCCACCGAGGGATCTGGGTAGACTGTGTGGGGCTGTAGTTCCTGGCAGGCAAGCCGTGGGCAACAGTCCCCCTGCGGGGGTGGTCAGGGTTCAGACCTCGGGGCTGCTGGGGAGCGCCCAGCACAAACTGCCACAGCCACAGCAGCAGCAGCGTCGGGGCTGGGGGAAGCGGGGGTGGGGGCCCAGTGCAGGGCAGAGTGCAGCCGGCTGCTCAGTGACCACAGCATCAACCTTGAGGGGTGCAGGGACGCAGGGCTCTGCTCTTGCAGGCTCCTGCTCAGCCTTGACAGCCAGGAAGGCGGCCAGGTCCAGGTCCAGCATGGCCACCCCTCCACGAGGCGTGGGTGTGCTCTGGCGGCACTGTGGGCAGGGGATCCAGCGCTGCTCGTGGGCCAGAGCGTCCAGCCGACGCACACATGCCTGGCAGAAGGTGTGGCCACAGTAGAGGCGGCGGGGCAGGTGCCCAGTGAGGTCGTAGGCTGAGTAGCAGATGATGCAGTCGTTCCTCCGGGCCGTGGGGGCCACCGCCGCTTCCGGGCCACAGAACCCCTCAGGTTGCAGCATCCTGGGCCAGAACGTGGTTGGGAATAGTGGCCTGGGTCACAGCCCTGCTCCCCACCGCTGCAACATGCAACAGAGGGGGGTGCTGGCCCCAGAGGGTGGGCCACGAGCTGGTAGGCACCTGGACACTTTGGGGGGCGGCTGGGGGCGACAGGACACAGGTCTGGGCCATGTTCTGCCCAGTTGACTGTGATCCCCTTGCCACCCGCAGCCCCCTGGTGCTGCCCCTCCCACCCAGCCAGCCCAAGCCGCAGACACTCTTACCTGCATCCGTTCCTCTGGGCAGCTATGCCCAGCAAGAAGGTGGCTGGAAAAGGGGGGCAGGGCCCTGGGGCACCCCGGGGCTCCCTCCTGGGGCTCGCATTACTGCCTGCATGGGCCAGGCAGCAGGAGGCAGCTGGCGCCTGGGCTGCGACGTGGGCTCCCCTTTCAGCTACAAAGCGGTGCAACTGGATCTGATACCATGTGCTCGAAAGCAGGAGATAAGGTGACCCCTCCCCCTGCGCTGGCCGCCACCCCGACCCCCCCAGGCCTGGCCTCACTACACCCCCAGAGAGCTCCCCTCTGTCGGCACGGTGGCCCATGCCTGTCATCCCAGCTGCACAGGGTGCTGAGAGGAAGATTTCAATTTCAGGCCCAGCTTAGGCAATTCAGGAGACCCGGTCTCAAAAATCAGGTCTGCAGGGTGTGGTGATGCACCCCTGTAATCCTGGAGCCGAGGAGGCTGAGGCAGAAGTTAGCACTGCAAGTTTGAGATCAGCCTGAGCTACATAGTGAGCCCAAGGTCTGTCTGAACTGTGTAAGTGAGAGCCGCACCCCCCTGCCCCCCAAAAATAAGTCTGGGCTATCGTTCAGTGGTACGATGCTTGCCTAGCATGTGGAAAGCCCTGGGTTCAATTTCCACAACTTCAAAGAAAAATAAAAGGCTCCCCTCCCTCACTTTCAAGTCTGTTTCATCTTGCTCTTCCCTGCCTTGGCTGGCAGTGCCCATCCTGCAGCCCCAGTGCATGTCACCTCCCCCAGGAAGCCCGCCTGAGCCCACTGGTGCGGAGTCCAGGCCCTGCTTCTCTGTGGCAGGCTCGTCCTGGGATGCCTGTGCCTACGATGGCGGCAGGGTTCAGCTTGTCCTCATCCCTTCCTGGCCATGGATGCACGTGTGCTTGTCCATGTTCCCGTCATGGCCCCGAGGTGGCGCTCACGTACTGTGTGTGGCGTCCCAGTCCCCACTCACAGAGGCCATCCCAGTGGGATGATTCTAGGATGTGTGGCCCGTGTACCCTGTGCACTGGACCACAGCAGGGTACACTCGAGGGACCCAGTGGGACGGGGACAGGCTGGCAGGGGCCTCAGGACCCCTCCGCAGCCCCACGGGAAAGCCTAGGGCAGAGTGGCCATGCACCGACAGACACACACACACACACACACACACACACACACAGCCCAGTAGGCCTGCAGGACTGGTCAGACAGGTTCACGGCTGGGGCTGGGCGGGCCGATGACTTGCCCATCCCACACCTGGGACCTCCACATGCCACGCCACGGGTGCATTTCCCTCCCGTGTGACCAGGCACGATGTGCCAGGGGACGGCTGGTCGCAGGAGGACCCGTCTGTCCTGTGAGGCCAGCTCTGCTTCTTCCGCACTGTGCTGTCTGCCCTGCTCTGGAAACGCCAGCTGCCCGTACACTCCCTGCCCCGGCATCCCAGAGCCAGATGCGAGTCCACTGGCTGTACCCAGACACACTGAGACACACGGGCCCCTCCTCCGGCCCCTTCCTGGCCTTGCCTTCAAGGCCTGATCCAGGCCCCCTCCTCCAGGAAGCCCAACGCAGGGGAAAGCAGCAGGAAAATGGCTGACTAAGGCTGGGAGGTGACTCAGTGGGTCAGGCTTGCCTTGGGCCGTCCTGCTCCACTCCGAGACGTGTGTCGCCAGCCCCACAAGCACCATCCTGCCAAGCTGCAGGAGGCCTGTTGAGGGGCTCCTGGGTATCATGTGTGGCACCCTTTGCCATGTGCCTTGGGGACTGACCCTGCCCACTGTCCCAGCCTCGGCCCAGGGAGTGCAGTCTGGCCCTGGTGGTGGACAGGTGCCTATGCGCCACCAGCCGCACCCAGGCGGGCCTGAGACCTGCAGGGCAGGATGAGTGTAGATACCATCAGGCAGTGGCTTCCCAGTCCCTGCGAGGTCCCATGAGGCTGGGACTGTGTGTGCGCGCATGGACGCATGTGTGCTTGGGGGCAGATGCAGTCAATTGGTCCAGAACTCCCTCCCAAAGGGCCCAGCCAAAAAGAACGAGTCACTGGTACAAAGCTCACCCTGCTTTATTGTCTGGGTCTTGCAGCCAGTGGTCAAGGGTGTCCCTGTTGCTGGCTCCATGGCCAGTGCCCATGACTATTCCAAAGGGCTCTGCTGAGCCAGCAGCCTGCCACATGGGCAGTGTCCCCATCCAGGGAAGGAAATGGCCAGAGTCTGTGACAATGGTCACCTCTAATGTCCAGCACCACTGTGGCCATGAGCAGAGGCTGGTGCCCCATGGTGGATGGGCTAGAGGATGACACAGCAGCAGCTGTGACAGCGGCAGAACGGTGGGCAGTGGCAGCAGGAGCAGCAGGGGCAGCAGCAGCAGTGGTGGGCGATGTCGTCACCGTGCCCCATGGGTGGCCGGCCCGCATAGGTCAGTCCTGCTGGGCGCTGGCCACTGCCATAGGGATTGCAGGGCTGCTCCCAGGACTGCTGGCTCTGGCTGGGTATAGCCCCCTTGGCCTCCTTGACCCCCTTGGTCCCCTTAGGCACTTCAGCATCAATGGGCTGTAGGACACGGGCCGGCCCTGGGGTGCAGGTCACTGTGGGCAGAGGCTGAGTCTCCGAGGACAGGGACGAGGACGGCGCTTCCTCTAACTGCTGCCCCAGGTCGGGCCGCAGGTGAGCCCGGGGGATGCTGATGTGGGTATATGGGTTCTTGACAACCATCTCATGGGGGTCCATGGCCAGGCTGTGGGGTGGGCAGACACAACAGACTCAGAGGCGGGGACAGCTGTCCGAGCCCAAGACAACAGCCACCCAGGAAGAGCCCACTTTGCGGGGGCCCTGGTGCCCAGCACAAGAGTGCCATGTGTGCAAGGCCATGCGCCGGGGTGCCCCTAGGTGTGAGTTAGAGACAGTGTCTCCAGCTCCCCCCCCCCAGTGTCTAGGAATTGCATCTAGGACAGATCTGGGAGTGGAGGGACCCAGCTGTGGGGTCGGGGAGTGCGGGAGGGGCCTCCTGTCCCTAGGCCAGGACTCACCTGCAGTGGCGTCTGTCCTCCCAGTCCTCCTGGTGCCTGTGTGTGTGGAGCGAGCGGCGCCTTTTCCCTCCTAGGGAAGGGTGTGTCCCTGGGCGGGACTCAAGGCTGGGGTTCCTAATATTAGGTGGCCCAGCCACTGGAGCAGAGTAGCTGACCCACCCCTGGTCCTCAGGTGGGCGGCAGCCACAGTTTAGGCTGTGAGGGGCACTGCCAAGCCGAGTGACTCAGTGACCACGAATCCAGGCCGTGGCTCAGTCAGGAGGACCTGGGTCACGGCCCCAGGAAGGAAGTGGGGCTCAGTCCCGGATTCCATAGGCTCTGCTCACCCCCACACCCCGCAAGGCTGGGTGAGGGCAGTGCTCCTCCTTGCCCCGGCCTCGCCACCGAGGCCAGGTTGCTGGGGCACTTTTCTAAATAATAAATAATGATCGATACACCTTGGTAGATAAACCTCACTGACCCCAGAATTGGCCATGTGGATTTCAGTCTCCAGCGACCTTTCCCGGGGAGATGGGCTAGGGAAACGCTCCCGGCCCTGCGCCCCATCCTTGGCCCGGCACCCTCCCGGGTCGCCGTGGAGTGAGAACAGTGCAGGCACTGGGCCGGGCCTGCCACCAGTGGGCTCCGCTCAGCGACAGCGACCGGCAGTCCTCGCATTCCGGGAGAACCAAGAATGCGGGACCAAATCGGAAGCGGCCGCAGCCCACGTGGTCTGCGCGGGGCTGGGTAGAGCGACCCAGATACACGTTGCTGAGCCCGGCCTGTGGGGCAAAGTGGGTCTTGGGACGTCGGACTTCGGAGGGCGAGCAGCACTTACTGCGCAGGCGCCGGAAGCACCGCCCTGGCCTTGCAAACCCCGCCCCTCATTTAGAGGCTGAGCCCGGCGCAAGCGCAAGCTAGGCTGGGGCATTTGGTGGAAATTTTATTCCCCAGAAGCCTCCGCGCTGGGTTTCAGGGTTTCCCAAAGACCCGGTTCGGACGACCAGATGCTTGGCTGCGGACGCCCGGTTCCGATCGGCGGGGCGGGGCTTCTTCCTGGGGCGGGGCCTCAGGCAAGGGGCGGGGCCTAAGGACAGGTACCTCCCCGGGCGCGTGCCGGCCAGTTTAGAGTTAGGGTTAGGGTTAGGATTTACTGAGCAGAGAGCCCCGGGCGGGCTCCGGGCCTCTTCTGACCTCACTAGCTCCAGTCGCCCCCGTCGTACCCGCCGCACCTCCCGAAGCCCTAGTGCTCAGATCACATCCCTCACAGCTGCCCTCTCTGAATCAGCCCAGCACCGCCTGGGCTCCCACGGATCCCACGGTGCCACCCAGCCGTGCCCTGATTTCCTTCCCAGGAACACAGTGCAGAGGACAGAGGGGCTGCGGCCTGAAGGGGCCTGGGCTGTCTAGATCCGTGCAGGGCTCAGTGCAGGCAGAGGGGTGGCCACATGGCACGGTGGCCTGGCAGAGCAGGGGATGGCACTCTGGAGGCCCCCAGCCTGCAGTCACCAGCTTCTCCTTGGTCCTCCCCACCCTAGGGCTCCCGCAGGCAGGGGTGTAGCTGGGCCAGAGAGGCCAGGAGGAGGAAGCAGAAAGGAATGGGGCTCCCCGCGGGTGGGTCAGGTTAGCACACGGCATGACGTGACAGGAAGCGCGTGCTTTCTCGAAGGGATGCCAAGGCTGCCCTGCCCAAGCAGGTGACTGTCGTCGGCGGGCGGCCCTCTGCCCAGCAGGGGCCCGCCAGACACCCCAGCCTTCCACATGCCCACGCTCCACCCTTCCTCCCCCCTTCTCGGGGTCCTCAGCCTCCGCCCATGCCCTGGTACCCCTCGACCGCCCGTGGTCATCCCTCTGCGCTGGCCTGTCCTGGACACAGCGGGGCGCAGAGGACCCAGGCACCCACAGAGCCCCTGGGGGGCAGCAGAGACCCTGCTTCCGGGCACGCGCACGGCAGACGCACAGGGGACACTCGCGGGTCCCCCCTCCCACGTGGCATTGTGGGGTCTCGAAATGTGAGGAGGAGAACGGGTTTCTCTTCCAGAACTGGGTGGGGGTGCTGATCGAAATCCAGTGTCAACCAGGAGGGGCGCAGAGGACGCAGGCGCTGCGGGGGTCCCGAGCCTCTCCACCAAAAGGGAGACCCCGTGGCGGGAGCCGGGCCCTGAGCGGACCCAGGGGCGGCGAGAGACTGGCCCCGCCCCGCGGACCCCGAGCGGGTCCCCAGACGGGGGGTGGCGCTGCGGGCGCGGGCGGGCGCCGCGCGCACTGCGGTCCCCGTGCCTCCGCCGCAGAGCGCGCCACGCTCGCACGCACCTGCCGCCGCCTGGCCGAGCCCCGCGCCCGCGCCCCCGGGTACCGCCTGCTCCCGCCATCACCGGGGTCACCGCGGGAGCCTCCGAGCCTCCGGCCGAGGGCGGGCGCCGCATCCGGGCCTGCCTTTGAAACAACCTCCGCGGCGGCGGCGCGCAGCCGGGGACGCCAGGCTGGGGCAGGTGAGCGGGGGAGGGGCGCGACCGGGCCGCGGGAGTCTGAGCAACTGCGTCTGGAAGGGGGAAGGGAGGGGCCGGACCCGCGAGGTCGGGACCCCGCGGCGGAGGTCAGGGTCAGAGGTCCGACGCGCAGGCCTTTGTGCAGGACGGGGGCGAGGGCGCGCGGGGCTGTGCGCTCGGGCGTTGCGCTCACGCCACCTCTTGCCCGCAGCTCGGGCCTGGTGCAGGCCTCGCCTCTGCTCGCGCCGAGGAGCCTGCAGCCCGGGGCCTCCTGCAGCCGGGGCTCAGGCTAGCTGCCTTCCCTGGGCGCCCTGTCCTGGAGCCATGGGGCCCACCTAGCCCCTGCCTGCCCCGATGTCCCGGCCCGGGGACTGCTGACCCTGGCTTCAGGGGGAGCTCCCACAGCGCCCCCTGGCCACCCTCGGCAGCCGGAGATCCTGGGTGAGGGCCTGGGCCAGACACCAAGCCCAGCGCAGCCTCCCACACCCCCCTGCCCCCGCCTGCCGCCCCCACCCCCGCCCCTGCCTCCTCCTCCCAGGACTGGACCAGAGAGGCCGCCGTGGCCACTGGGAGGTACTCTGCCCCGCCAGGTCTCACCGGCCGCCCCCAGAAGTCCACGGGGCGGCCGGGGTCTCCATCAAGCCCGGCAGAACCAGGAGGATGCTGTCCCCTGTCTTCCCCCTCGCCCCCACCCAACGCCCCCGCCCACCCGAACCTCTGGTGTGACTGGAGACAGCCGGATGCTGGCTGACCCTGGGCCCGAGGTGGGCAGCGGCTGGCCGGGCCTCCTCATGTCCTGCCTGAAGGGCCCACATGTCATCCTCAAGATGGAGGCCATGAAGATCGTGCACCCTGAAAAGTTCCCCGAGCTCCCGGCGGCTGCCCCCTGCTTCCCACCTGCGCCTCGGCCCACCCCCACTCTGGCACCCAAGCGTGCCTGGCCCTCTGACACGGAGATCATTGTCAACCAGGCCTGTGGTGGGGACATGCCTGCTTTGGAAGGGGCTCCCCACACCCCACCCCTGCCACGGCGACCCCACAAAGGCGGCTCGGAACTGGGCTTCCCCCGCGTGGCCCCTGCGGATGAGGTGATCGTGAATCAGTACGTGATCCGGCCCAGCTCGGTGGCCTCAGCAGGCTCCTCATCTTCAGGGGCTGCGGCAGCCGGCGAGCCCCTGGAGTGCCCCACCTGCGGGCACACCTACAACGTCACGCAGCGCCGGCCCCGCGTGCTGTCCTGCCTGCACTCGGTGTGTGAGCAGTGCCTGCAGATCCTGTATGAGTCCTGCCCCAAGTACAAGTTCATCTCCTGCCCCACCTGCCGACGTGAGACTGTCCTCTTCACCGACTACGGCCTGGCCGCACTAGCTGTCAACACCTCCATCTTGAGCCGCCTGCCGCCTGAGGCACTGACCGCCCCTTCTGGTGGCCAGTGGGGGGGCGAGCCTGAGGGCAGCTGCTACCAGACCTTCAGGCAGTACTGTGGGGCCGCCTGCACCTGTCACGTGCGGAACCCACTGTCTGCCTGCTCCATCATGTAGCGCCCACCTGCCCGCTGCCAGCCGCTGGCCACCGCCCTCGCCCATCGCTTCTTTAGGGACCTGGCCCTGCCCTGTCACCCGCTGACCCTTCCTTGCCCACCATGGTTTGTGGCCCTACCCCGCGTGGCACTGTCGCTGCAGCCAACTCTGCCATTAAAACTCTTTGCCAAAGTTTGCACCTGTTCCCTGAACTGAGGCTCACTCCTGAGGGCTGGGCCCGGTAGGCACCCATGGCTGCAACCCAAGCCACATCCAGCCTGGAGCTGCCAATAGGAGGCTCAGCCTTGCTGGCTGGAGCCAGTTGTGGGGCATGCTGCTCAGGGGCAGGGTCTGGTTATAAGTGTGTGCGGAATACACTGCCAGTGTGGGCCGACAGGCTGTGGTCCGTGTGTGGAGCTGGTCCAGTTGGGTAAAGACAGGACTTGTCTTCTGCACTGACCGGGAGTGTGAGGGAAAACTCAGGTGTTTTCTCTCCTTGTTCCCCTGGCCCTGCATAGGTCTTCCAGGGTTGGGGAATGGCCTGTGGCCATTCTGAGCTCAGGCACAGGGACCAGGGGCCTACACTGCCAGGGTGTGGGGAAGGTACCTTTGCGCCAGCGTGTGGGGCAGCTCTGCCTTGATGATGGAGACCAGGGAGCAGGGAGGACAACCAGGGCATGTGACGGTGGTGTCAGGAGCTGATGTTTATTGAGAGCCACTTCCTGTACCAGGCAGTGCTCGGCACCCCACCTCAGTCACGTCCCACTGCCCGTGGCTGTGGCATCCTGCAGGTGAGGACCTCAGGGTTTGTGTCGGAAGCCAGCACGGCTAAGCCCTCGGCTTCCTTGGGCCTCGGTGGGCCTGACCGGGCTGGGTGTGGAGCCTCCTGGGCCAGTCATGTGCTGCACAGGCCCTCCCCTGGCGGCCGTGACCTTCGAGGACATGCTGCCCCGATCTAGATCACAGGTGGTCAGCTTCTCCTGGGTGTCTGGCCGTTTGTGCTGCCTTCCTCGGCTGGGCTCAGGAGAAGGCAGTGTGGCCCAGGGTTAGCCGTGGCCAGAGCAGGACCTGGCTCACAGTCCTGCCTGCTGCCCTTGTCTCTTCCAGCAGCTGTCCTTGTACGGCGTCCTTGGGCCCGGCTTGCGTCTGGGCTGCAGGTGGAGTGAGCTGTCTGGCCAGGCCAGGTGCCCCGTGTGGGACTCAGGGAAGGCCAGGCCTGGGTCTGAGCTTGGGCTCTCCAGCCTGAGTTTGCCATCCACGTAGGCTCAGTGGCTGGCGCGGTCCAGTAGCATGAAGAGCAGCCCCAGCAGCATGAGAGGTGTGAAGATGAGCAGCAGCCCCAGCAGCTCAAGCACCAGGAGGGTCAGTAGCACCAGGCGGCGGGCACAGGGTCCACGCTCCCGCAGGGCCCACAGCCGGATGCCCAGCCTGGGCGGGCAGGGCAGGAAGGGCAGGCAGCCCCGGCTCCCCACAGGCCCTGCCAGGAAGCGTGACTGGTAGCGGTGTTCGAGGGAGCCCCAGGGCCCCGGCCTGCGGCCAGGGGGGAGAGGGGGCGGAGGGTGTGGTGGGCGCTGGGGCCCGTCAGCCTGCAGCAGCTCCTCCTGCAGCCGGCAGATCTCCCACTCTAGCATGGGCGTTTTCTGGCGGCACAGAGGGCAGCGCACACGGCCCGTATCTGAGCCGGGGGCTGTGCCCAGCAGCCGGTGCAGGCAGCCCGTGCAAAGGCCGTGGCCACAGTTCAGCAGCGTCAGGCGGCGCTCGCTGGGCCCATAGGGCTCGGTGCAGATGGGGCACTCCTCCTCCTCCTCCTCGTCCTCGTCCTCCTTCTGCCTCTGGTCCGGCAGAGGCCAAGTGCTGGCTGAGGCTGTGGCCCCTAGCAGAGGCTCACTACTGTCCAGCGTTCTGGCACCCTGGGGGGTCCTGAGGTCCCCCCCATCATCCTTTGGAGGCTGACACTGCGAGTCCAGACGCTCAGGACCCAGAGAGACCCACAGAGGACTGGTAGGCCCACAGCGGGGGTCGGTGGGGTCCAGGGCAGGGTCCCGAGGGCAAGAGTTAGGGTGAGTGGGCGGGGGCTCCAGGCTGCAGGCCTCACGGGAGAGGTGTTCCTGTCAGTGTGGCCCTCTGGACGCCACCCGCTGCTCCCTTGACTACTGACCTGCCGCACCTCCGGGCTCCCTGGCCCCAGGGGAACTTCCCTTGAGGTGGCGTGCTCAAACCGGGTAGCTCCTGGGCCTACGTGGAGCCGTTCCTGGCGAGATCCTGCCAGCATTCAGCCCTGGCCAAGTCCAATCCGGGAGCCAGTGACTGACCGACTGATCAAACAAACGCTCTTCTACCCCCAGCCTGAACCGGCTCACGGGCCCAACTACTCTGTCAGAGTTGCCCTTCCCAGAGCTGGAGCCCCAGCTGAGGGAGGAGGGAGCCTGGGGCAGGGACCAAAAGCCACGCCCCATGCCCGCCCCTTCCTGGGTGGAAAGGGAGGCCTGGGCGGCCCCAGCATTTCCCACAGCTCTGGGCTGGCAGTGAGCTGGCACTCCACCTTCATAGGCGGGGCAGGCCTGGCCGGGCACCTCCAGGACCCTGAGTTCACATTATACTGGGCGCCCAAGTGCAGGACGACTCAGGTGAGCAGATGTGCAAGGCACACACACAGGTGCCCACACCACTAGAAGGATCATTGCTGCCCCCGACCCATGTGGACACTCAGGTTCACCTGCCACCTGCAGCACCAGGAGCAGAGAAACAGACAACACGCATGGAAACAGCTGCCCAGAAACTACATTTACTGCCAAGGCTTCTGGGATGGGAGAGGCAGGCTCTGGCCCTGGCTCTTCACATTGCCTTGGAGGCTGTAGGGGTCCCGGCAGCCTCTGGCCCAAGCCTGAGCCCGTGGGTGCCACGGGGATGTGGGTGCAGCATGGTTCCTCAGGCTGCCATGGGAGGCGCTGGGGAGTCTCCAAGGTGGACAGCAGTGTCCTGTGCCTGAGTCAGGGACACAGGCCAGGCCAGTGGGGTGGGGCACAGGCAGGGTGGGGTATCCCTAGGGCAACCAGTAGGGCAGGCTGCAGTGTCGGGGCTGAGGTGTCCCCAGGGCATGGAAAGGCCTCGGGGTTGAGGTGCTACTCTACAGGGTGCTTCTCCTTGGACTCCCCCTTGGGCCCGGGACAGCTGTCAGGGTGGCTGTGGGCTGGCAGGTGGGCCCTCAGGCCCAGGTCTCCGCCTGGAAGCGCAGCATCCGCTGGAGCCTGGCAAGGTAAGTCTCCGTGTCGGGGCGGGAGAGCCCACCATGCTCCTGCAAGATGGACATCAGCGCCTCCGTGACGTCTGCTGGCATGGACTTGGCGTTGCTAGTGGGCAGGCCACAGGTGGTCAGCACAGTTGGGACCCTGCAGGGCTGGGCCCCCCACGGCACCCACTCAAGCCTGGGCTCACCCTGCCAGGTAAAAGTAAGCGCCACGGCGGTCCAACAGGTCCCAGACGAGTGGCCCCCGGTCCCGGAGTCGGTGCTGCACGTACACCTTCCGTTCCTGCAAGGCAGTGGGGCTGAGTCTGCTGCCCCCCTCCCGCCCACGCCCACCCCAGAGCACACCCACCTGCTCCCGGGAGAAGGCTGTGACGAGTGTCAGGCAGCCTCTCTTCTCCAGGTCCTGCCATTCAGCCTCCCAATAGAAATCTTGGTCACGCCGGCGGCAGCCAAAAAACAGGAAGTTTCCTGGGGATTGTGGGGTGGCCTCAAGCTGGACACAGATCCCAGGGTCCCATAGGCCAGCCCCAGTGGTGACCCAGCCTGGGATCCCTGTACTTACCAGTCTGGCCCTGGGCCACGCGCTCCTGGATGGCTGCTCGGAAGGGGGCCACACCAGTGCCAGGTCCCACCATGATCACAGGTGTGTCTGGGGACTCTGGGAAGGCCAGGCTGCCCGGCCGCACCCACAGGGGCACTCGAATGGGTCCTGCCACAGAAGTGAGGTGGTGTGAAGGGGCTCCGTGGGTCTGGGTGAGGGGCCCTGATGTGGGCATGGGGCAGAATAGGAGGGCTGGGCTGCAGTCCCCACCACCTCCTCCTAGAAGCAGAAGTCACCTTGCCCAGGGTCCAGGGAGGCCAGCCAGGAGGAGCAGAGGCCCCGGCGGGGCTCCCTGAGGCGGGTCTGGTACTGCACCACAGCCATGAGGATCTGCAGCCTGTTCGGATGAGCCTGGGGGGACAGTGGGCGCCATGGCTGTGAGACAACTCCTGCTCAGAGGCACCCCTGCCTGCAGGCCCTCACCCGGCCCTCACCAGCAGGGACGAGGCGATGGAGAAGGTTCTGGGCCGAATCCGTGGGATGAGGTCCAGCAGGTAGTCTGGGGGGATGGCGCCCGCGGAGTGTGGGAAGTCACACAGCACCTGGGCAGAGGACCCTCAGGATGAGCTCACGGCCCGTGACTCAGGATCCACCACCTGCCATGCTCTGGCCTCTGGGTTGGCCCTGACCTCCAGGATGGTCCTGCGGGGCCGACTACAGTATTCGCACAGTGCCTCCTGGCCTGTGGCCGAGCTGAGCTCCAGCAGCTTCTCCCGCTCCAGCTCGTGTGGGGACAGGCAGGCCAGGAGCTCAAAGAAAGAGCGGCGGGGCACACTGGCTATGTCCAGGTACCGGGTCACAAGGTGCCACACGGAACAAGGCTGGGGCAGCCCTGGTGGACAGGAAACACCTGCAGCAGGAGTGGAGGTGTCATGGCTGGGGCCTCAGTGGGGCTGTGGGTGGGCAGACGGCTTCCCGCTCACCTGGCTCCCGAGGCTGCAGTGTAAACCACTGGTCGGGGTCCAGGCCCAGCACTTGGCAGAACTGCTGGACATGGGTGGCTGAGTTGGACGGCTGAATCAGTACCACACCACCGGCAACAAATCTGTGTGGGACAACGTGGGAGGGATGGCAGCCTGGGGGCGGGGGATACGCAGTGGGGGAGAAGGCAGGGGCTCCCACGGCGGTGGTGGGGTCTGTGCTCGAGGTTCCCACTGCTGAGCTGCCCTCACCCCAGCTGCTGCAGACCCTTCTGAGTCCTGGGCCCACTGCCTATCCTGGGTCCCCAGGTACCAGGCACTCTCTCCAAGAGGGGTCTCGGGCTGGCCCCTACCTGATGCCAGAGCCAGTGATGTCAAACTCAATCAGCCGCACATCCTGGAAGTGTGAGGGGCCCGTGATCCTCTGGTTGGTGACCATGGGCGCCAGGAAGGGATGGGACTCTGACGGAGGCTGATGAGAGTCCAGGCTGGATGCACTCGGCTCCTGGGGGACCATGCTGGGTGTGTCCTGGAAGAGCTGGAGGACGAATGTGGAGGGCAAGCTGCGGGGTGGGGGGACACGGGCATCAGGCCCGGGGGGGACGGGCAGCAGTCCGAGGGCTCCAGGGAGCACTGGCATTAGGCCCTGGGTTCCCTCCTGGGGCAGTCGCCTACTTGGAGGGACCAGGGCAAGGTCCCTAGCCAAGGTACATCTGCAGACTTCCCCAGGGCCCTCACTCACGGGACTCCAGGAGGGATCTCAGCGAGGTCCCGGGGCACTGGGTACAGGTCCAGCACTTTGTTCCACAGGGCCCGCAGCCAGGGGTCGATGGCAGCATCAGGTCTGGGAGAGAGCACACCTGTTGGCCAGGGCAAAGGGCTCACCTGTCCCCCACAGCCATGAGGGAGTCCTGCAGCCCGCACTCACCCCAGCTCGTGCTGGTCATCGCCGAGGCACGCAGGCAGGAGGGCGCTGCCCCCGAGCTGAAGCAGCCGGCGGTGCAGCTTCTTGGCCACAAAGTTGAATCTGTGGAGGTGGAGAGGCTGGGCGGGGCCTGCACTGCAATCCAGGGTGCACCAGGGCCTGGCTCACCAGGAAGCAGCTGGTGACGGGGACAGTCCTGTCCTGCCAGTCAGTCCTCACCCTGGCTGGGGCCTGGTCAACACTTGGCTGAAGGCTTTGAGTTAGGGGGATGTCTGACATGTTCCTAGGCATCAGTTTCCCTTTTGTTTATGAAGCAAAGCTAGCCCTTGGACCTCTCACCCCCGGGGCTGCACAGCCCAGGAACAAGACTTCCTAGCAGGACACGACATAAGGCCGCTCCTTGGTCTGTTTTCTGTGCCTTCCTCTAGTGACGGAGGACCCTGCCAGGCACCATGGGTCCCTTGGACAGATGGACTCAGCTAGGGCCTCCTAAGATGCTGTCTGTACTCTGAACACAAACCCCTGATCTACTAGACAGTGATACAAACTGACACCATGCGGGACACGGCTGTTTGTTGTGAAAATACTGATGCTGTGAACCCAGCAGCCACCCTGGCCAGGCGAGGTGTGGCCGCAGGAGTGGACAGGTGGCACTAACTGCCTACCTCAGCCCTCTTCCTATGGCAAAACACCTCACAGTGTCTGCTTTATACCCGGCAGGGAACAGCACCAGCCTAGTCTCTGTCGACCTTGGGCACAGGCTGACATGACGCTGGTGTGAGCCCGGCTCTGCTCCTGGGCTGCCCTCCTACTCTGGCCAGCACTGGCATGCCCGTCGGGAGCACCCGTGGGGGAGGGGCGCTGACCTTGAGAGCTGCCCCAAGCAGCCATCGTGCCAAGCCCACACCCACTGCCCTTACTCACTTGGTGTAGGAGGAGTCTCCGAGGCCCAGGACGGCAAAGTCCAGCTGACAGAGGGAGGCGGCCGGCAGGTTCTTCCGGAATATGAACCTCCAGAAGTTCTGGGCCAGAGGAAGCCTGTGTTAGGGCCCCTAGGTTGGAGCCAGTCCCTCACTGTCTATAGTGTGGATGGGGGAAGAACGGGAGGGATCCCCTGGTCAAAGCCCTGAGAGGGCACTGGGCAGGAGCAGGCTGCCCAGGGCCCAGGTGGCAGGGAAGCAGGTGCTCAGCTTCAGGCCTGCACACGGCAGGTGAGGCCTCCTTCCCAGGGCAGAATGCCCACTTGTTCCTTAAGGGTCTTTATTCTATTACAAAGATAAGAAACTGGGGAAAACATAAATTATAAAAAAGCCCCTAGTCCAAAGAGGTTGAGAAGCCGATGAGCCTGGCTGACTGCACACCTGCTCCTCAGCCCTCTGCTTCCAGCTGGGCCTGAGGGCTGGCCTCTCCCCCATCCTAAGTCAGGGCTCGGCCTGGGCCCCAGGCGTGGCTCTGGGCTGGGTGCCCAGTGGAGTTCTAGGCCACTCCTGGAACCCTCTGCTGCAGCTGGTCTCCCTCCTTGCTCCAACCCCTGCTCCCCGGGGACCCTCGCCTCCACCCAGCAGTCCCAACACTTGAGCCTCAGGGAACCTGGGATGCATCGCACACCACCCCTAGAACCAGAGGGTCCCGACTGGGAGCACCCCTGTTCCACATCTTCCTTGGCAGGACAGAGGCCCTGCCATGAGAAGAGGAAATGAGTCAGTCACCTCCTTTCCAGAGCCTGGCATGGGCTTTCTGCGGACAAGGGCAGAGGCGGCAGCAGGCCCCTCAGGCCCCATACGATGGGCAAAGCCGTGTTGGCACTGTCAGTGCCTAGCACTGCCCACTGGCCCTGGATGACCAATGCCATCTTGGCACTGTGCAGGCAGCTGGCAAACAAATGTCTCTGCCTTCTGTGGCCTTGTTTCCTGAACCCCAGGGGCTCAGGAAGAGGTCTCTGCCCAGCCTGCTGGAGGCACTAAGCAGGCCTGTGGGCAGTGCTGTGGGGGAAGGACTGTACCCCTCAGGCCACCCTGGGCTCTTCCAGTTCGGGAGCTGCTGCTGCGAAGCCAGCGCCATCTGCATGCTGCCTTGCTGTCCCGGCAGCCACCTGGGCATGCTTTTTGTCCCCAAGAGCCAGACACAGTGTGCCTCGGCGGGTGCCCTCTCAGCACGTGTCTCAGACATGTGGTCACATCCTACGCCGGAGTCTCGGCCTTCAATTCTGGGACATTTTGCTACTTTTTTGATAACTTCTTCCTTGCTATCTTTTCATTTTGAGGCTTCTGGCATGAGGCTTTTTGGTTTTACAATACTGGGGATTGAACACAGGGCCTTCACACTGAGCTAAACCTCAAAATACTAAAAAGAAAAATGATGTTTTAAAAATTTGAGACAGGGTCAGGCTAGGCTCAAACTTGCAAGCCTTCTGCCTCAGCCTCCCAGATGCTGGGGTTATAAGTGTGAACCACCATGCCCACCTGATCTTTGCGCTATGATCTCTTTTCTTTCATTTTCCACCTTGCTCGGTGTATTTTTTTTTTGTACCAGCAATCAGTGCCAGGCAGGCACTGTGCCACTGAGCTGTATCCCTGGCCTCTACTTTGCTCTCTATCACATCTCTTGGGAGATTTCTCAGCTGCATCCTCTGATCTTTCAAAGACTCTCTTTTGTGCTGCCAATCTGATCCTGCCCTGCGGTGCTGGCCTTGTCCTGTGGGTACGGGGTCCGACCTGTTCCTGTGGGTCTCTCAGCCTGTGCCTCTCACAGGAGCCTCCGCTCTAAGTGGTAGTTGCCCATGATCCACCTGTGCTCAGGAGGCTGACGGAGGCCCTGGACACATGCCTGGTGCCCAGTGGGCTTCACTACAAGCGTGGCAGGAATTTGTTGCTGGGCCTTCCATTGTGATCTCGCTGCTCCTCAAAGAACACAGGAAAGCGGGCAGGACTTCCTGCCCAGCAGGCAGATGGTCACCAAGGAGCTGCACCCCAGCTTTTGTGCGTCAGGCCTGCAGCTGCTCAGAGGAGCCCCAGTTCCTGCTGCAGTCAGGGAGGGTAGTTAGCAATATTCTTGTTTTCCTCTGTGAGGTGCCCATCCCTGATATTCTTCCCGACTTTGTCCACTTGAATCTCATCATATCTCAGTGTGACAATCATCCTGGGGTGTCACTGGCTGCTCTGACAGCCCTGTGGAATTCATACCCGAGGTTTCATCTTCTCTCCTCTCCTCAGCTAGCGCCTTTCCATTCCATCACTCACCTCCTGCCTCCACTCCAGTCACCCACTGTCTGTCCCTCTCTGTCTGAGGAGAGCCCCAGCTGTGCTAAGGCCATCCTTGGGCTCCACATGGGACCCCCACTCCTCGTCCTTCAATTTTGAGCCTCTTTCTTCCTGTTCTTCCCCCACCAACACTGAACATGCTGAGTCTCTCCCATCCTATGAACTCCTTTTGAACTCCTTAGTTCTTTCACAGCCAGAATTTTTAAATATCCAGACATTCTCAGAAGACCTTCCCTACTAACTCTCTAATTCCCGGTAACTTGGTTTCTCTCCCCATAAACCAGGAAACTACCCTCAACCAACAATCCCAGGGGTGACTTCCAGACCTCATCTTATTTGAATTCCATGCAGCTTTGATGGTTGTAGCCCTTTTTGAAACACCCACTTCCCTGCCCTTGACCTTGAGCAAGGTGTGCCCCCCTCTCCACTACCTGGCCACAGCCCTGCCCTCTGCTTTGATGCGGGCAGTGTCCTTGGAGGACGGGTTTTTCCTCACACCTTTGGATTTTGGCCCCAAGGTCCTCCTAGAGGTCCACACCTACTCACATCCCCCTTGACATGTCCCGGTTCCTGGGCCTGCCACATCCTCTCTTTATGTGGCTAGCACCCATTCTGGTTCCAGATTCCAAATCCCTGTGGTGATTCAACTCTTTCTCATCTTTCAGATGCCTTCAATTACAAGTCCTGCTGACTCAACCCCCTTAACCTCTCCAGAATGTGTCCACTTTGCCCTGTCTGCCACTAGCCTGCTTAAAGCACTAGCAATTCTTACGTGGGTTGTAAATCTCTGGTGTCATCTCACCCCCTGCAGAGAGGTGGTGGTATTGCTAGAATGTGAGCATTATTCTGTTAACTCAGTTTCCACAGCCCTTCACTTCCAGCCCACCTGCCTTACTGTGCTTGCTCAAGCTCTCTGGATCTTGCTTGCCTTCCTGCCTACCTCCCCTTCTCCTTGATGCACTCCTTAGCTTGGCCATCCTTAACTGCTTTCTCCACTTCACGTAGGCCACGTCATCCTTCTCCTCTGCACAGGCAGCTCCATCTTCCCTGTCCAGCCCCCATTCATCCTTGGGACTCAGCCTATGCTCCTCCAGAAAGCTCTGCATGAGACCCCAGGCTCCCACAACGCCAGGTAGGGTCCCTAGCAGCAGGCATTTCCTGATACTGTAATTGCCCATGAACCCTGTTGTTTCTACTGTAAGCTTGTAAGAGAGCTGGAAACGTGGCCACTAGCTTCACACTTGGATCCCCAGCACTACACAGTGCCAGGAATACATGTGCGTACAAGATGATCAAAGAATTAAAGAATATTCCCTGAAGGCTACACAACCTGGAGATCCATTACACAAGAACTACACCAAAGTCCTACACACGCTGGAAAAACACAAAAAGAGTTAAAATGGAGAACAAGGCTATTTAGTGGCTATTAAGAATTTATTGTTCACGGAGGACAACCAGAGTCCCCAGCTCCACTTGAAGGTAACAGAACCACCTCTAATGTGCCTCCAACGGCAACGACTTAAAGTGCTTCTTGGGCTTTCTGGGCCGTGAAAATGGGGCTAGAGTGGAGGGAGCCGCATCAAGTCAGCCTTACCTTCATGTTGTCAGGGGGGTCTCCTTGGCCTGTAGTCGCACAAACGAATATCACCAGGCGCTCCCTAATCAGATTCGCCTCAACAAAAAGACACAAGAGTAAGAGCTCTGGCCGTCATGACCAAGGTCCTCCCGACACGACCTCCCTCCTTCACTCAGAGTGACCGGCCACCCAGGAGCCAAGCCTCCTCTTCTCTGTATCGACTCTAACCAGCTCGACGCCTCCGGGCCCAGAGTCTCCCGCCCGGGTCGCCGAGCCTCACCACGGCGTACGAATCCAGCTCCTGCACACGGCAACCCAGCCGCCGGCGCCGGGCCTCGCGGCCCAGCCTCTCTGCCACATCCTGGGCAGTGCCGGTCTGGCTGCCGAAAAGAACCAGGAGCTCAAGGCTTGGCATCACAACGCACCGGCAACCCAGGTTACAGCCCCGTGCTGCCTTCCGCCTTCCGGTGTCGACCGGAAGTGACGTATTTGCCCGCGCCGGCAGGGCATGGCTCCCGGGTGCGGCAGGACTCCACCGGCGGCCAGTACTGGGTCACGGGCCGGGGCCTGGGGGTCGGTGGCACGCCGGGGCAGGGGAGGCCCCTTGCTCACAGCGGTGGCGTGCGCCGGACAGGCCCGCGGGCAGAGAGAGCGCGGCCCCGCTGGGAACGCGCTCGGCCGGGCCCCGGCCCGCACCCTACCAGCGCGATGCTTTTCTCACTGCGGGAGCTGGTGCAGTGGCTAGGCTTTGCCACCTTTGAGATCTTCGTGCACCTGCTGGCCCTTCTGGTGTTCTCCGTGCTACTGGCACTGCGCGTAGACGGCCTGGCCCCGGGCCTTTCCTGGTGGAACGTGTTCGTGCCCTTCTTCGCCGCTGACGGGCTCAGCACCTACTTCACCACCATCGTGTCTGTCCGCCTCTTCCAAGACGGGGAGAAGAGGCTGGCTGTGCTGCGTCTCTTCTGGGTCCTCACGGTTCTTAGCCTCAAGTTCGTCTTTGAGATGCTGCTGTGCCAGAAGCTGGTAGAGCAGACTCGAGAACTCTGGTTTGGCCTGATCACGTCTCCGGTCTTCATTCTCCTGCAGCTGCTCATGATCCGTGCCTGTCGTGTCAACTAGCCCCGGGCAGGGTCCAGGGAGCAAGCACTGTACAGCTAGAGTGATGGTCCTGGACCAGAGGCCCTGTTTGAGCCGTGCCGGAGGAGAGGTTTTGGTCTGAAGGCAGCGCCTGCTTGTGCCCAGCTGAGTACCCAATTTTCTCTACGCCAGTCAAGTCTGAGGTTTTTCATCAGGTCTAAACAAAGCAGCCTTGTTTCCTGAAATATTTCCTGTTATTCATACTTTGAGTAACTAACTCTGAACTGAGATCTTGAGACGGGTCCCAGGCTAGTTGGAAACTGCTTGTAAATTGGACAGCCTTTTGGGCTTTGAGCATTTTCTGTGGATCCCTTACAAAAGTAGCAAAGTTGGTCTTGGGAGTTTGGCACAATCAGCAGCAGTGACTAAGAGCTCACTGCTCCATCCATCTAAACTATAGTTCCTTAGATGGTTGAGATGTGAAAATGTGAGAGTGCTTGTATCTTCTCCCCTGTGTCACTGGAGAACATAGCCCTTTCTTCGTTCCAGCCCAGGTGGAGACAGGAAAGTGTTGAATAAGAGAATGATTGGGACCCTGTCTGGATATCTGCCCCTTGAGTAGAGAACTCAACTGTCAAGGCATTACTTGGCGTTCTGTTGTGCCAGACTGCAGTTTCGTGGACTTTTCCACCACCTTGTGGCCAGCACCATTAGCACATCTGAGACAGATTTAGGCCTCCTCAAGGGATCAAACCTAGGAACAGGTGCTCCAATGATGCTGGACATGGAGAACTGCAGATGGGAGCTTGTGAGTGGCTCAGGTTGTTGGCCTGAGGTCTTTGGTTTGATGTCTCAGGTGCCAAATAAGAACATTTGCTAAGATGAAAATAAATAAGAGAATGTTTTCTTGGAATGAAAAGTGTTGCTTGTACCTTTCAGGTCTTGAATGAGACAGATGCTGAGATGGGCCCTCCTATGTGCAGTAACTGGTTACAGCGTTAATGTAGGTAGACCAGGAAGTGTTGCTGGAGCACAATGAGTGATGGAGAACTACTTTGGGAGAACCTCTGTTTCTGCTTTAGGAGGTGGGTAATGCCGCCTCCCAGGCTGAGAACAGTTGAGGCTGGAGTTGAGGACTTGTGAAGAGGCACCTGTGACACCAGAGCTTTTGGCTTCTTGCCAGCATATGGTCATTGGTGGGCCTCAGTAGTGCCCTGTAAATCACAGAAACAATGGCCTAAAGCCAATTTTTGTATGGCCCTTGAGGTGAAAATGGCTTTTTCATTTTTTTCCCTCAGTACTAGGGACTGAACCTAGTGGGTACACTACTAGTGAGCTACATCCCCAGCCCTTTTATTTTCTTTTGCAGCAACGTTGCTCAGGCTGGCCCCAAACTTGCAGTCCTCCTGCTTCAGCCTCTTGAGTAACTGGGATTACAGCCATGGCACTCAGCTAAATTTTTTCATTTTTACAGGGTTAAAGGCTATGGGTAGATACAGTGACACATCCACAGTCTCAGCTACTTGGGAAGCTGAAGCAGGAAGATTGTAAATTTTAGTCTAACCTAGGCAATTTAGCAAGATCCTGACTTTAAAATGAAAGAAATTAAAAGCTCTGGGTACACAGGTCAGTGTGAAGATCCTGGGTGCAATCCCCAGTGCAAGCAGTAAATCAATAAGTAAACAAACCCACCCACGTGGCTGTAAAAAAAAAAAACCCACAAACAAAAGAAAACATGAACATGTGACTGAGAGCAAATGTGTCCTACAGAGTACAAAGTCTCTCAGTCTCAGCAGAATCACCCTTTACTATGGGTGTAGGAGAGAAGGTCCTGAAGATCTAAGATGTTTCGAAGTGACTAGATACCAGTATTAACCTTCACTTGTGACAATCAAGTTTTTTTAACATTGCCAGGTCCCCTAGGGGACAAAATTGTTAAACATTTACTGTCTAGAACAGGTGTGCTGCTCGACCTACAGTGTGGCTTGCCTTGTAATGTTATGTTTAGATTTGGTTTTGTCTTGGTAATTTGGAATTCGACACTCTGGTTTGTGTAGAAGTGATGAGCATAAAAAGTTTCCTTTGGAGGGCCAGGGATATACCTCAGCACACAGCACCTGCCTGGCAAGTGCAAGGTCCTGAGTTCACTTGCCAGAACCAAAAAAAAAAAAAAGTTTCCCTTGGAAAGTTACTGGAGAAGGGCTTGTGGAAGATAGATCCAATTAACTTTCTTCAGTGTAATGAGTCGGCAGGGTAAGGCAGAGTGAAGGTAGTAGTAGTTACGGTAGTTACAGACTGCTGTGGGACCCAGAGGCCAAGAAGAAAACTCCCAGGCCAAAACCTGCTGTGTCTTTACAGAGACCCAGGTGCCCTTGAGCTGAGCCCCTGGAAGGCCCGAAGTATGAGTAGTTTGGGCACTCAGCAGGCTGCAGGACAAGTGAAGGGAGGATGGGGATGCCTGTGTCTGTGGCCCCAATATCCTGTTCTTATGGATCTAAACAATCTCTTTAGTCTCCCTGTGCTGGGAAAACAAAATTTGAGCACTATGCAGCTCCCTTCAGAGGAAGAAACCTTGGGGGTTTTTTGGGGGGGGAGTTGGTTTCTTGAGACAGGGTCTCACTATGCAGTTCAGGCTAGCCTTCAACTCACTTTGTAGCCCAGGCAGGCCTTGAACTCGCAGCAATTTTCCTGCCTCGGCCTCCCAAGTGCTGGGATTACAAGTGTACCACCACGCCTGGAGTTACCCTGGGCTTTCTTAAAATCTGTCAGCCTGCCCGGAGGCTGTGCCTTCAGGGTCAGTGGCACTCCCTACCCAGTCTACGGGTGGGTGGAGTCCCAGTGGCCTGACAACGAAGTGGAAGGCACGGTCCATGGTCTGGCTATCTGGGACCCACGCTTTCTCTTGTCCGAGTGCAGTCCAAGACCCTAACTCCGTGTCTCCTTGCAGTTGGGTCCTATAAGGGCAGATGTTGGGGGTGGGTCACCGGTAGTTGGGTGTGCGCCAGAAGCTCACTCACAGGTCTGGGAGCTAAACAAAAACCCGATTTCGGGGAAACTTTCCTTAGGGCGGGGCTCAGAAGCCGCTTTTTTACTTCCGCAGGGTTCCGAGTTCCCCTCCCAAGGGCAGTTCGAGGACCCAGGTGGGAGCACGGCTTGGGTCAGAAGTGGGAGTCTGGTGTGGCTTGCGCCAAACCCAAGGGAGCGGGACCCTGTTTCCAAAACCCAATAGCTTCCGCGCCGCAAAGGCCTGGTGACAAGGAAGTCCCTGTTCCGCCAAGGTCACCTATGTGACTGGGCCCAGGGGTCCGCCAAGATCTGCACCAGGCTCCGCCCCCCGGCCGGCCCGAGAGCCCAGATCGCAAAGCGGAAGTGGAGCCGTCCGGGAGCTACGCGACGCTGGGGGCGTGCCCGAGCTCTTTCCCAATGGAGAGCCGTCTGCGCTGGGCGTGGCCCAATGAGGTCTCAGGAGGGCGGGGCCTGGACCAGAGCCTCCAATCGCCATGTCCGCCGACCTCCACCCCCTACATAGGTGGGGCGGGGCGGGGCGGACCCGAGCGCTCTCGCCCAATAAGCGGTAGCCCAAAGGGGCGTGGCCCGGGGCGAAGGCCGGCTTGCCCAGTGACCGGCGCCGCTGGCCCGGCAGTCCGCGCAGTCCCGTCGGCGGCCCCGTCCGCAGCATGGCCGGCCTGGCACGGCCGGGACCGGGCCCGCGCGCCGCGATGCCCGCCTGGAAGCGAGAGATCCTGGAGCGCAGGCGGGCCAAGCTGGCTGCCCTGGGCGCGGGCCCGGCTCCCGGAGCGGTCCCCGAAGGTTCGGCGGAGCCGCTGGTGCTGGCCGAGAGCCTGGGCCCGCTACGCGAGAACCCGTTCATGCAGCTTGAGTCGGAGCGGCGGCGCGGGGCGCGTCCGGCGCAGCCGCTGCTGGAGCTGTACTGCCATGTGCCCGGCGTGCGCACCATCCGCGCCGACAACATCCTCATCATCGAGTCGGCACCCGGCTTCCCGCCCGCCGCGCCGCCCGCCGCCGGCATCCGCGCCGCCGAAGTGCTCGTGTTTGAGGCGCCGCCACCTGGCCGCGTCAGCCGCCTGCTGGAGAAGTTCGACCCGACTGCAGCGCCGCGCCGGCGCGGCAGCCCGGAGCGCGCCCGGCCTGAGCCACCTACACCGTTGACCCCCGGCCCGCGCGCGTCCACCTCCCGGCCCGCCACGCCCCCAGATCCGCCCTCCGCGCTCCCTCGTGTGTCCGCACCCCCCAGTCAGCCGCCCGCGACCCCCGCTTCCCGCGCCGGCCAGCGCAATGCCTGCTGCGAACCCGAGCGTCCCGGAGGCGGAGCCGGCCCCGGGGCCCGGCGCAGCGACTTCCTGCAGAAGACCAGCAGTAACTCCTTCACCGTCCATCCCCGGGGCGTGCCCCGCAGCGCCGGCGCGCGCCCGGTCCCCAACGGGCCCGCAGCCCCCGATCCCCGAGCCGACCCTGCCAACAGGCTCTCTGGTCCCGCGCCCGTGCAGGGCGAATGGAAGTCCGAATGGAAGCCAAAGGTGGAGTCGGGGGAGCCCCCTCTCCGCCCGCCCCCCAGTCCCGGGGCCTCTAGTGCCACTCCAGCTGCGTCTCCTGCCTTCCCAGCCCACGTGCCCAGTCCTGCTAGTGCCACTCCAAGCCAGCGCCAGTGGGTCTCCTCCGCCACCAGCGCCAACGACTCCTTCGAGATAAAGCCCGCCCCCAAGCCAGACATGGACACCATCCCTTTGGGAAACCTCCAGGCCCGTGCCCTGGCTTCACTCCGTATGAACTCACGAAACTCCTTCATGTTCATCCCCAAGTGGAAAGTCTCTGAAGCCCCTCCTTCCGAAGGGAGGCAGTCCGTGGAGCTGCCAAAGGGAGCAGCAGGCCCAGCCTCTCAGATCCAGGAGCTTGGAGCCCAACCGGCACCTGGAGAGGATGGTGCATCTGCTCTCGGGAGGAGCCCCTTGGGGGTCGAGGTGCAGTGGGGTGTCAATGCGGGCTGCCCACAGCCAGCCACTGCCCTCACAGACCCAGCTGTTAAGTGGCGGAGGTCGTCCTCGCCACCCCTCTTCCTCCCAGCCACTGTTGGAGCTGAGCCTGCTGAGGGCTTGGGGGTTCCCAGCTTGGCCAAGAATGTCCAGGAGCCTGGGAGGCCAGGACTGCCCGTCACTTTCATTGATGAAGTGGACTCGGAGGTAGAGGCCCCCCAAGAAGCCCAGCTGCTCTGCTCAGGGCCTGGTACACCTCCCCAGTATCACCTGCACCCCGTCCAGTCCGGGCACATCTTGGAACTCCAGCACCGGGGCAGTAACACCTTCACAGTGGTGCCCAAGAGGAAGCCAGGTTTCCTGCAGGAGCCACACTTTGGTCAGGCCAATGGGGAGTCCCAACCCCAGGAGGGTAAGGAAGAAGAGCCCAGTAGCCTCTTGGGGTGCCAGACTGCCCTGAAGATCACGTTGAAGAAACGGTACCCCACTGTGCACGAGATTGAGGTGATCGGTGGCTACCTGGCCCTGCAGAAGTCCTGTCTCCTCAAGGCCGGCTCCTCGAGAAAGAAGGTCAGTGCGAGGAGAGAGGATGGGAGGTAGCTGGAGCCTGCTACTGGCTGGGGTGAGTGGAGTGGTGGGTGTAGGAGCTGTGGGTAGTTGCAGCCTTGTTCCCGGATGCCTGGCTTGACAGCAGAAGGCTTCTGCCGCGACCGGAGAACTGGGCTGTGTGGTCTGTGCCAGGATCAAGCCCTGCTGGAACCCCGGGACCTGGGGATGTGGGCCCACTGTGTATCTTGCAGAGTCAGGGGGGCAGCCAGGCAGTGCCAGCCTCCTGCTGGTTCTTATGGCTCCAGTTGGAATTAGCTGGGCAAGCCAAAACCCTTGTGGGTCCAGCTGGAAGGAACAGTCTGGGCCTGTTGACTCTGCCTTGGTCTGGCTTGTGCAGGTGGCTGGGGTCAGGGGGGGCTGGGGGTGGGGTAGGAGGCCAGTGGCATAGTTTGGCCAACCCCTACCTCGAGGCAAACTCCAAACCTCACCTTCAGGCAAGTTGCAGCATAGCTCATCAGCCCGCTGGGGAACTTCCCTCAGTAGGCCCTGGCTGTGTGCTGGTGTGGAGGGCATTGTGGTGTGGGCCAGGCCTGGTCAGGAGGGGCCCTGGGCAGACAGTGCCTCCTGGCTAGAGGTTCCAGCCAGAGGCCTCATGAGCCACATACTTCCTGGCCAGCCCTGGCCAGCAGCCTGGAACCCTCTGGGCACAGGGAAAACTTCCTCAGATTCTTGCTTGTTGCTCCTGGACTAGTGTTTGTCCCTGGGGCAAATTCCAAGGCCAGCCCTATTAAATGACTCCCATCAGCCGCTGAAGAGGCAGGTGTGCCTTTCCTTGTAGCCTCTTGGTGCCTGTAGCACACCTCTGAGCCCACCGGTGTGGAGGATCCCTCCAGCCATCTCTTCTCCCAGCATCAGTTTTCTTGGGGAGACAGGGTAGTGACTGTACCTTGCAGCTCCCTGGGAAGAGACCTCTTCTCTTCTCTTTTGGTGTGTCCTCTCCCTTCTTGCTTCCTGCTCCATCCTGCTTGCACTGTCTTCCCTTACTCGGGTAGGGACATTGGCCTCCTGTTGGCTCCATCTGCCCTGGTGGGCATCCCTGATGACCTGCACGGGGCCTGTGCCCTCCCCTAGCCAGCCCTCCAGTTCTCCCTCCTGTCTCCTCCCGGTTTCCTGATCCTGACCTTGGCTGCTCTAGGAGGCAGCCCCTCCCCACTGCTGCCCTAGAATTAGGAAAGATGGCAGTGCCCCTCATGTAGATGAGGAGATGGGGGCTTATGTGGTGGTCACAGAGCATGTCAGGCTGGAGTTGAGTTCCTGTCTCTGGAGCCCTGCCCCTAACCTGGCTTGCCCACCACCATCCGCCTGGCTTCTCCTGAGACTTTAGGGCTGCTGCCAAGGGTCTGGTCATCCTGTCCCCTACCAGGGACAAAGCCATTGGGTCACTTGTAGCTGGGTTAGAGTGAGAAGGACAGGCTAGGGCCCAAGCCCAGTAGGGGTGAAAGGAGTAGTGGGAGGCAAGACTGAGATGGAGAAGCAAGCCCTGGCCTGGCAGCTTGCCCTGGTGTCCGTGCCAGCCTGGGGGTCGGGGGTCCAGATGGAGGATGCCTGGCATGGCCAAGCAGCCTGGGCAGGGCCCTGCTGGAGTGGCACAGCCTGCTGGCCCTGATGTCCTGCCTGTGTGTGCACCAGCTGCCCTGCCCAGCGAGAGCTGTGTGCCTGCTGGGCGGGGATGGTCCTGAGGCTACCTGCCTCTTGAGCACCGCACAAAGTAGGGCACCATTGGTCTACTGCTTCTGCTGTGTCCCTCCTGCTGCAGCCCTCGGCTGTGAGGACCCAGGACAGGGTCCCAGAGTGGCCCCCGACTGCTCTGGCCAGCCTGCTTCTCCTTCCCCTGTGGGAAGTTGGGTGGACTGGGCCGATGGTTCCCTTGGGTCCCTCTGTGGCTGGCTGTCCCCAGGGGAGTGTGGAGAGGGGCTGACGGCTTTCTCAGGGTTCAGGTGAGGGACAGCTCAGCAGAGGGTATCGTGCCCCTCCCTGACCCTGGGGGGCTATAGCCCTGCTCTAGATTGGGGGCTGCTCCCCAGCGTGTGCTCCTGGGAGGCCACCTGCCAGGGCATAGGAGCCAGGTGCCCTGCCCCTCTCCACACCAGGCTTTGGGCTGACGGCTGTAGGTTGTTGCAGCCCCACCCCCGTGCCACTTCCTGGCAGGTGGGGTGTCCTCTCCTCTTCACACTGCTCCCTTGGGGTTGGGCACTGTTCGCCTCTCTTCTTTGTGGTGCACCACCTGGCCTGGCTCCTGCTTGTCTGGCTGCTGCTTCCCCTCCCCACTTCCTAGTCCTGTGCCCAGAGCTTGCCGGTGTCCTCAAGGCCCAGTTCTCAACACTTGGGGCTGCCACCCTCCTCAGCAGTTTTACCCTAACTTCCATGGCCCGCTCTGGTCTGCAGACCCGAGGGCCACCAGCTCCTTCCCCGCTGCGGCCAGGTGCGCAGCCCCCCCGCCCCGCCCCCGCAGGACACTGCCCAGTCTCTTCCCCCGCCCTTCCCACAGATGCCCTCCATGGTCTTTCTGGAGCCAGGGACCCCAGGAATGGTGTGGCCCCTGCTCCAGTCAGTGTACCTCAGGGAGCAAGCAGCTGTGGACATCCCAGCTGGGGGGTGTGGTCTTGTGCTCTGTCACTCATGGGAACTTTGAATGGGGGTTGGGAGGCAGCAGGTGGTAGGGCAGGCTGAGCCCAGCTCCCTGGCCCTGAGTCCAGGGTGGACACATGCGCAGGCAGGGAGGTCTGCGGGAGAACACAAAGGCCCTGTGAAAGTCTAGCTCTACTGCCACCTGCCCGCATGCTGGGTGCGACGGGCAAAGTCCCCCGGAGGCCGGTGACTGGTCTGTACAGCCCTGGTCCTTGACCACACACACACCCATTCCACCAGGGGTCTGGAGGCTGTGCCTCACCATAGCAGCATGAGTCACCAGTGTCCCATGACCCACTGACCTGGGCTCTGAGGGGGAGGAGACAAGGGTGGCAGCTGGGGCAGACGGCTGTGAGCAACACCCCTCACCCAGCCTGGCTGTGCCAGGCTCCATGCCCACATATACCCAGCCCCCTTGGCTTCCTGCACAGAGCTGGTCATGCGGACTAATGAGGGCACACTAATCCGGCTGGCCCTTGGCAGCTGGTCCTTCCTGTGAGCTTGGCGAGGGGGATGGGCTGGGGTCAGTAGGGATAGCACCACATATGCGTGGCGGACGAGGTCCCCCTCCCCGTGGGGCTTGCCAGTTCCCTCTTGCTCTCAACCCTCCTGGGTATCTGTCTGGGAGAACTAGGCAACACCATCCCCAGGCTGCCTGGAGACAGCTGCGTCCATGTGGGCTCTGGCGGTCCCTCTACCATCCTGGCCCCTGCCTTGCCTGGACCCCCATGGGACCACAGCTGGAGGACCAGGCAGCCATGCCAGAAGGCAGGACAGGGCAAGGGACAGTGTGCCTTCGATGCCAGGCGGCCTTACCATCTGCCCATCTGTGCAGAAAGCCCAAGCGAAGGACCAAGTGCCATGAGTCTCCCAGGATAGAGGCCCAGGCACCGCACAGCCCCTCCTTGGTATGGAGTGCAGTGGCCCTCGCTGTGGGCAGGGACAAGGGGCAGGGGTATGTGCCTTTCATGCTAGTGTCCTGCTCCTGTGGGCTACAGGACCTTCCCATGGCCTGTGCCAGGCTCCTTGCTCCCCTGTGCTGCCTCAGCTGCCTGGGGTGGGCCTGGCCCTTCTGCCAGGCCACATTCTCCTGCTGCACCTGGGCTGCCCTGGTTCTCTGCCTGGGCCACTCCTGCCTCAGCTCCTTCCAGGGAGGCAGGGGAACTTGAGCTGGCTGCTGGTGTCCTGTGCCCAGGAGTTTAATATTTCGAGCCCCAGCAGGGCCGTTCCCATCTGCTACAGGCAGTGGCTGCTCATATTCATTACCGACCTGCTGTGCCTGGGCTGAGCATAGTTGAGCAGGCAGTGGGCACTCAGCTCCCGTGGGCAGCCCAGGCCCCAGCACAGCCTGGCCTCGAACTCACCCCTCCAGCCCAGGTTGCAGGAGGGGATCCTGACTGAGGGTACCCACAGCCCCCTGGCCCTGCCTGCCTGCTTGGATGCAGGTGCTGTGAGTGGGCAGGACAGGGGTCCCTCAGCCTGTGAAAGCAGCCATGTGCCTGGAGCTGTCTTCCAAGGACCTCTTGTAGCCCTCAGCAGAGTGGTGGCTCTTGCTTAGAGGGACAGAACATGAATCTGTCTTTAGGAGCTATGGTATCATGGTGAGAGGGAGGATGGGTGGTCCAGGCCTCCAGGTGGAAGAATCTTCTCCCCCATGCAGGCCCCTGGGAGCTGAAGGTGCCCCTCAGCACCCAGGCGCCCAGATGGTCAGGGGGCCTGTGCCAGATGTGCCTCTCTCCCCAGATGAAGATCTCCTTCAATGACAAGAGCCTGCAGACCACCTTCGAATACCCCTCTGAGAGCTCCCTGGTGCAGGAGGAGGAGGTGGATGCTGAGGATGAGGAGGAGGAAGGTGAGGAAGGAGAGGAGGAGGAAGAGGAAGAAGGTTCCAGCACTGAGAAGCCCTTTTCCCTCTTCCTGCCCCGTGCCACATTTGTGAGCAGTGTGGGACCCGAGAGCCCCCGGCTTCTCGACGGCAAGTCAGGTGAGTGCCCACTGCTGGCACGGACAGCTTGGGAGGGGTGGAGCTGGGCCACTCATCCACTTGTCTGTGTGTCCATACATGTGTTCCCTGGCCCGCAGGCCTGTCCAGCTACACTCCCAAGCACTCTATGGCCTTCAGCAAGTGGCAGGAACAGACCCCGGTAGAGGCCCCAAGCGAGGTGGAGCCCCCACCGAAGGAGGTCATGGTGAGTCTGGCAGACCAGGGTGGATGTCCACAGCCCCAGGGCCATCTGGTTGGGGTGGGGGTGGTGAAGCCTGGACAAGACTCAGTGGCTGCATTCTGTCTCTTCTCAGCTCACACCTGCCAGCCAGAATGACCTCTCGGACTTCCGCAGTGAACCAGCCCTTTATTTCTGATCCTCAGCTGTTGTGCCCAGGAGCCAGGCAGTGCCCAGAAGTTCTGCCTGTATTCTACACCCATTTCTTTCCCATGGCTGGAACGTGCTGGCCTGGAAAGAAGCAGGACTTGTGTTGTTAGGGCCAGGTCTCTCTCCAGGTTAAGGGCTCCAAGAGTGGTGGCTGGATGGTGGCACGACTGTGACCAGGAGCCCCAGGCTGCCCTCTGTCCTGCTGCCAAGGCCGTCTCCCAGCTCCCGCCTGCTGTGCCCAGCACTGTCAGGCACGTCCGGGATGAGGAGCTACTGTTCTTTGCAGGACTCCAAGCCCCCACCCTCAGCTCACATTCCCTCCTTTTCTCATCGATGGCAGTTTTTTCTTGCCTCTGATGTCAGACTCAATAAACAGCACTGGACAAGGCCGCCTCTGCCTCCCCTGCTTAGTGCTCAGCCTGAGAGGACTGAGAATGGGATGGAGCCCCACAGGCACCTATGCTGGGAAGGTACTAGGTGTCCCAAGTCTGGTATCCTTGCACCTTGAGGTCTAGACTCTTGCAATCCCACGGTCTGCTTCCTGCTTTCTAGGTCCCACAGTCTCAGCTGCACACTGGGTGACAGTTGGCTTGCTGTGTGGAGTCTAGGTTACTCACCCAGGGGAGAGGGTGTTGTTGCTGTTGGGTTTGAAGAGGCTTTCCTGAGGGCCCCCTGCCTGGGTAGGGCAGAGTGGGTGCTGCACAGGAGCAGGGTGGGGACCTTGGGGACCTTGCTGCTTGTTTGACTTGGAAGCCTCTGACCCATAAGCCTGCAACAAGCTTCTGGCAGCAGACGGCTCCTGAGAGGCCTGGCTGCGGTGCTTCCCTTGAGATAGGCTCTCAGCCACCTGAGCACGCGCAAAGAAGAGGTGAGGTGTTCTAAGGTCCAATGGCGAAACATACTTAGGTGTCAAATGCAAGCACTGTCTTATACTGGAGAGTGCAGTTCAGTAAGAGGAGCCTCAGGTGGGCCAGTTTACTCTGGACCACCTAGCTTAGCGCATGCTTACCAGCCAGCTCCTGGGCAGCTGGGCATTAACGGCCCACAGCAGGATGGGAGCGGGCCACACCTCGTGTGTGGCTGCAGGAAGGGGGACATTAGGCCCTGGCAGCAGTGGTGGTGTTTCAGGTCAAGCAGACCTGTGGCACGAAGGAAGGGAACCAGGTGAAGCACCCCAGTTGTTGCTGGGTGGGACCTGGTTCCAGAGTGGCTGGTGTGCACACTCAACCGTCACCAGCAGCACCTGGGACAGGCTCTGTGCTAGGCACTCTGGTGTGGCAGAGCCCCTCAAGGAGGGTGGACTGTGTGCTAGGTTTAGGGGAGAGGCCCAGTGGTCCTGCTGGGACCCTGAGGGCTGCCGCCACACTGCATCTTCAGCTCTGCATCCCCAAGAACAGAGGGGAAGTTGCAGGGAAAGCCACTGCAGTCCCTCTTCTCCCCTCCTTCAGAAAGCCACTGCAGCTGAGCTGAGCTTTTGTCAACTCTGGGGGTCCCTGGCAACCCACACTCCAGGCAAGCAGCAAGCCAGCACAGATCTTTGCAAAGACAACCTTTATTGACAGTCATAGGCCATGGGGTCAGGCCCTGAGATTTGGGATCTAGGGGGGGGGAGGCACCCTTTCTCACTTGTCTGAACCTGGGTCCCTCACAAGCTGAGAGGGGACAAAGTGAAGGGCTCCCACACTGCTGTGACAAGACTAGAACCAAGATCCCTCTGGCACCCCGACAGAGTACGGGGTCCTCAGAGGCTCCATGTGGAGCTGATGTAGAGCCCGCTGTCCTACACCTCACGTGGGCAGAGAACGAGGACTCCACCCCGGGCTGTGCCAAGGGCTCTCGTCACCCAAGGGCAGTGGAGATGCAGCTGCCACTCCTGGCATCTGAAACGTGAGAAGGGAGCTGCTGCCATGAAGAACAAAGATGCTTTAAGACAGATGTGCAGGGGAGTGAGGCATCAGCTGAGACAGCCGGCCTGGCCTGGCCCACCAGCTTCGTCAGCTGTCCTTGCCTCCACTGCCCTTTTGGTCTGAAGCTGTGGCCTTGGCCAGGTTCCCGGCCTCTCTTTTCAGGACACTAAGCAGAGTCTGCGAGCTCTCCAGGATCTAGGACCACAGAAGAAAAAGGGTTATCTCTGTCCCTCCTGTTGGAAGATCCCACCACCCCAAGTCTCACACTCAGGTGCCCGATCGTGGGCATTGTGGCCAATGGGGCCAAGAAGGGCAGGAAGGATCGTCTTTTCCCTCCTGCATCTGTCTCCCACTCTGTCCTTCCCACCCTGCAAAGGAAGGCTGGGTCAGCACCGATCCACGCTGTGTTCTCTACCCCACACTGCTCCTCGAGCAGAATAAACAAGGTGAGGACCCTGGACACGCTGGGCCGCGCAGATAGCCGCGCTGTCCCTGCCTGCGGCGGCTCAGGTCATGCCGCCCCAGCCCCAGATGCCGGCGAGGCGCACAGGCCCGACGCTGGGAGCCCCACCTTGAGGTAGGCGGCCTCCGTCTCGGCGATGGTGCGGTCAAACTCGTTCCGAGAGGCGATCTTGCGCGCCAGGTTCTCGTTGACGCGGGCCAGCTTCTCCGTCAGCTGCCTCACCTCGTTCTGCAGCCGCTGCTTTTCATCCTCCTCCTGCTGGATCTGCTGGCACAGTTCCTCCCGCTTCTGACACAGCTCCTCGATGCCTAGGGCGGGTGGGCACAACGCTGTGGGCCCGCGGGCAAGAACGGTGCTGGGGGCCAGCACCCGCCCCATGCCACTGCTGCGGCCAGACCCCCGCCCCGCGCTCGTCCGCCCACTCTCCCCGGCTCACACTTGACCAGTTCGTTGTTGTAATTCTGCAGTGCCGCGCCCTGCTGGGTCATGGTGGGCGCCGCTCCCCGCCACTCTAACCGACGCCCCCGCCTGCACGTAGTGCGTCATCGCCGAGCGCAGGCCTAAATGTCATCGCTGCGCGCCTACCATGTGCGTCACGGCGGCGCGCCGCGTCTTGCTCTACAGTCTCCCTCCGAGTGGCGACTGGTCTTGCGTCATTCTTACGCGCCGTATGAAGTTACGTCATTACTCCGCGCCGTGTCGGACCGATCTGAAAGCTACTGGGCGCAGATGGAGGCTGAGGAGGTGGCTGAGGTGACGGCGGCGGTGTCTGGGGACAGCAACTCTGGGTCTGGACAGGAGCTGTTCGTGGCCTGGAATACCGTGAGCACCGGGCTGGTGCCGCAGGCTGCTCTGGGGCTGGTGAGACTCAGGAAAAGAACAGCAGGCCCCGGGACCCAGCATGGGATCCACCGGGCTCCGTCCGCGGACCGCAGCAATCCTTCCTCCCTCTTTATTGTTCCGCCTCGTTCGGCTGCCCTGGCATCTAGCATCGGCTGCGGGTGGGGACATCGGGGTTCCCGCATCGTCCCTTCGGCTCCGTCCCTCCGTCTCTCCCCAGCTCTATGTTGATTCCCTTTACACCTGTTTTCCATATTCAAGGCATCTTCTCGGACCAGCGGTGCGGTTTCGCCCAAAGAGGAGGAGCTCCGTGCGGCGGTGGAGGTTTTGAGGGGTCACGGTCTGCACTCGGTCCTGGAGGAGTGGTTCGTGGAGGTGCTACAGAACGACCTGCAGGCCAGCATCTCCCCCGAGTTCTGGAATGCCATCTCCCAGCGCGAAAACTCTGCCGACGAACCCCAGTGCCTTCTGCTACTCCTTGACGCTTTCGGCTTGCTGGAGAACCGCCTGGATCCCTACCTGCGTAGCCTAGACCTTTTGGAAAAATGGACTCGCTTGGGCTTGCTGATGGGCACTGGTGCTCAGGGGCTTCGAGAAAAGGTCCACACCATGTTGCGGGGAGTCTTGTTCTTTTCCACCCCCAGGACCTTTCAGGAGATGGTCCAGCGCCTCTATGGGCGCTTCCTGAGAGTCTATATGCAGAGTAAAAGGAAAGGGGAAGGGGGCACAGACCCAGAACTGGAAGGGGAATTGGACAGCCGGTATGCCCGCCGCCGGTACTATCGTCTCCTGCAGAGCCCACTGTGTGCAGGGTGTGGCAGTGACAAACAGCAGTGCTGGTGCCGCCAGGCCCTGGAGCAGTTTCACCAGCTCAGCCAAGTCCTGTGAGTACTGCCTGGTGGCTGTGCCTTTGTCCCTTCTGATTCTCTGGTTGCTCCTCTGGAACCAGCCAGTCTCTACAGAGAGCCGATGAACTGACTAGGGAGTCTCCTACATGTTCTGATATCCAGGAACATGAGAGAGGAGAAGTCCCGAGGATCGCTGTTTAACAAGTTTATGCTCTGTTCCAGACACAGGTGTTTCTCTTCTGACACACTCACCAGGGTTTGAGCTTCACTCTTGCTAAGATCCCAGCTAGCTTATGTCTGTAATGGTAGATTTGATTCCAAACTTCCTGGGGCTTTACAGAATTCTGCTGCTTTTCGTAGACTCTCTGAGAGAGAAATGGTACCCATCTTCCAGGGAGTTTCCGCCTCCTAAATGAACAACGGGCTTACTATTTCTTCTTTCCAGAATGTGTCAAACAGACCAAAGCCTGCATTTTCCCTTTTGAGTCCTTCAGAGAGGAAAAAATGTTAGAGCCAGGACTCCTTGTAATTCTTTAGGGATTGTCACACCCTCTGTGGCAACTTGGTGTGGTTCGTCACACTGAACAAAGTGCAGGAGTGTAGCTGTTTGGAAGAGTCTTTTAGGTCAACTGAGGGAGTGATCTTGTTGCTGGTAGGGGTCAGATATTTCAGCACACATAGGTGCTAAGGCTTGTCCCAGGTGAAAATTACATGGCAGCCTTTCTGCTCCCAAGTTCTGTTTGCCACGTAGACTGGGCTCTGCCCTAAAAACTTAGGCATCAGTAGCTGTAATTTGTGCAGCAGAGCCAAGGTGTATCAGTGTCCTCACTAGCCAAGGGTTGGGTTCTGGTGACTATACCTGCTGGTCACATGGGGAAGGCCAGCTGGGCAGGAAGCACAGCACCTTGCCCGTGCTTATCCTGCCAGAAGCTTCTCCTTGAAGCCAGTGGTATAGTCCTCCCTGGTCCAGGAGGACTGCAGGGATGTGGGCACTGGCAGTGTTCTGCAGGCAGGGCTGTCCAGGTGAGGGGCAGGTGTGTGCTGTGGGTGCTCCACGGGCAGGGCTTTCCTCTAGGCACAGGCTCAGTCTGCTGGAGCGGGTGAGTGCCGAGGCAGTGACCACCACCCTGCACCAGGTCACCCGGGAGAGGATGGAGGACCGCTGCCGAGGCGAGTATGAGCGTTCCTTCCTACGTGAGTTCCACAAGGTGAGGATTCGTTGCTTTAAGCTATGTCCTGCCAGGGTTGGAAACAGGTGTGTAGCAAACCTGACCCCTTGCTTGAGAATTAACCCAAGTGGTAGTCCTGGGTGGGCGAGGACCAAGCCATAGCCAAAGCTATCTTGGTGCTTGGCAGAGATCAGTCTTTCTGCACCCTGGCATTAGCAAGGATGAGTTTTGCATGTGTTTGACAGGTCTGTGCCAAGTCTTGTGGCTGGAGGCAGTACAAAGTCCAGACTTCCTAGGGCCTTCCCCTAGTAGGCACAGCAAGGCCAGGCTCACTGGTGGTGACAGTGTCTGGAACTTCTTTTCCATTTTACCTGAGTGTGGGCTCTCTTGACTATTCCCTTGTGGACTGGCCTGCCACCAACCTGCACCCTAGCATGGAGCTGAAGTGTCCCAGAGGGGCTCAAGGTGCCCAAATTGCTGGGTGTGATATGTGGTTCTGTTCTTGCTTCTCCACTGTCTTTTTTTTTTTTTTTTTTTTTGTCTTTTGTGTTTTTGAGACAGGGTCTCACTGTGCAGCTCAGGCTGGTCTTGAGCTCACTTTGTAGCCCAGGCTGGTCTCAAACTCGTAACGATCCTCCTGCCTCAGCCTCCCAAAGTACTGGGATTACAGGCATGTGCCACCATGCCCAGCTCCCCCATCTTCCCCACCACTTCCAGGCATATGTTCTGAGGATACAGAGTAACCACAGCAGGGCGTTCAAAGCAAGTATCTAGGGTGGGTGGGGGAGCTAGAGCAGGCATGAGTCCTGGGGGCTCAGGTGTCCAGGGTGCAGAGGGCAGCTGTAGGTAGTCCTGTGGTTGGCTGGCCTGTTGTGGATCTACACACACTTGAGAGATCACTGCATCCTACACAGTATCATTTGCACAGGGGTGGGGGCTTGCTAGTCACATCTGAGGTCCTGAGAGTAGGTCTATCCACTGTGCACTGCACAGGCTGTGTACAGTCCTGTCACACTGGGGTCCCTGTTTCTGGAGATAGGCATGGACATGCTGCGTGTGAGAGGATGTGCAGATTGATGGGATCAGGGACACCCCCTGGGGGCTTGCTGTCCTTCTGTCTTCCTGGCGCAAGCCCACGCAGGGCTCCCCTCAGCCCCGGACCGAGGGCGGTAGTTGCTGGGCTGGAGCAGGGCTCGCCCAGCACCCCGTGCCTCACCTGCCAGTGCTCTCCCACAGTGGATCGAGAGGGTGGTTGGCTGGCTGGGCAAGGTGTTCCTGCAGGACAGCCCCGCTCGGCCTGCATCCCCTGAGGCTGGAAACACTTTGCGCCGGTGGCGCTGCCATGTGCAGAGGTTCTTCTACCGCATCTATGCCAGCCTGCGCATCGAGGAGCTCTTCAGCATCATCCGAGGTGAGGTCCCCCCTCCCCCACCTGAGGGCTCCTCTGCCAGCCTAGGATTTTCCCAGCAACTTGGCTGTGTCCCCCTCCTTGTCCACGCCGGGGCACCCCCCACCTGGCCTTCAGTGCTTGTGGGGTAGTGAAGTCATTCAGAGCTGGACCTTCTCCACTGAGGCCCAGGGTGCGGATCAGGGCAGGGGTGCAGGGTGCTGGGAAGTGCTGTGGTGTGCACTCGGCCCAGTAGTGGCCCCTTTGTCTCCCTGCCCTAGGGGGTTGTCGTGGTCAGACATGTGAGCATGCTAAGTGTTAAGGGTGGTGTCCAGTGCCTGGCAGGCTGCTCTTGTCCCGGGCCCCTGCATGGCCACGTGAACTCTATTGCCGTGTGCATCCTTTGCTGGCACCCTGCTGCTGTGTGTGCACATTGGCACGCTGCCTTTCCCTGGCTCTCCCTCGTCTTCCAGACTTCCCAGACTCCCGGCCAGCCATCGAGGACCTCAAGTACTGCCTGGAGAGGACCGACCAGAGACAGCAGCTGCTCGTGTCCCTCAAAGCTGCCCTGGAGACACGACTTCTCCACCCAGGTGCCTGCGTGGCCAGCCCCGGGGCTCAGGCACAGCTCCCGGCCCTGGACTTGTCGGACTGGGGATGGAGTGGCTTCAGAAGCCATGCTCTGAGGTTCTTGGGAGAGCAGGAGGACCTTGAGGACCTTCAGCATGGCATCACCCATCTTTGGAGAGAGGCAGCCTGGCTTATTCCAGGGTTGTATGTGGTCTTTTCAGAGCAAACTGGCAGGAGGAGGAAAGTTCTGGAGAAAGCACTCACAAACGGGTGGTGAGGGGATGGGCACCTGAAGAGTGGCTCTCTGCAGTCACCCTGGCCCCCAGAAATGAGGTCATAGCAGTACCCCTAGAGTATCTGACCAGTGTGCCCAGCCTTTCATTCAGGTGCTGGCAATGGGAGGCTGCTGTCCTGAATCCTGTGTGACAGGCCCCTCCTCCTGGCTGTAGGTGTCAACACGTGTGACATCATCACTCTCTACATCTCCGCCATCAAGGCACTGAGGGTGCTGGACCCCTCGATGGTTATCCTGGAGGTGGCCTGCGAGCCCATCCGCCGCTACCTGAGGTGGGGCTGTGCTGCCCACGAGCCCCTGACACTCTGCTGTTGTTCTGCTGAGCTCTTGGGAAACCAGGGCACAGCGTTTTTCCTAGCTGGGCCAAGAGGGCTCCTTTCCCCTTGTCTGTGCTGGGAGCCTGTCCTCGTCCCCACATGAGCTGTCGTATGAGCACAGTGATGTGGGGCCCCTCCTTAACGCCCACCTCCTAGCAAAGAGAGGCCCTGGCAGACCAGGAAAGAAGGCTGGGTCCTGTGCCACCTTGGTCTCCCCGTGGCAAGAAACAGGGACTGCCATGGGCAGTAGGTGAGAGGAATGTGTTTGAACAGGCATCTTGGCACAGCTGTCCAGAGGCCCTGGGCTCAGGAGTGTGGTGCAGGCACCCTGCACAGCAGTGGGTGGGGTCTGGCGCCTGCCCTGGACTCAGGCTCGCTGCCTCCCAGCCCTGACCAGCCTGGCTGTGGGGTTTCTCGTTGTCTCAACCCCCACCATTCCTCCTGGAGCCAGCTGGGTCTTTCACCCTTCCAGAGTCAGATGAGTCTGCACCAGCCATGCTAGGGTGAGTGAGGGAGGTGCTGCCAACAGCACACACCATAGGGACAGCAGCACTCACCCTGCAGGACCCGGGAGGACACGGTGCGGCAGATTGTGGCTGGGCTGACTGGGGACTCGGATGGGACTGGGGACTTGGCAGTTGAGTTGTCCAAGACTGACCCGGCCAGCCTGGAGACAGGCCAGGACAGCGAGGACGACTCCGGCGAGCCTGAGGACTGGGTCCCTGACCCTGTGGATGCTGATCCAGGTCAGCTCACCCCTCCAGCCTCTCCTCAGCCCTGCTGGGCTCTGGTCCCATGTGTGTCTGTTGGTGTTCGGTCCTATCAGGAGCCCCCGGATCTCAGGGGAATGAGAGGTTCTCCTGCTCATACGTTAACTCGCTGTGTCCCCCATGCCATCTGATTGTCCCAGTCTAGGAGGTGCCCTGCTGGACCTGCCCCTTGCAGTGGTAGTTGGTGGAGGGGTTTGTGATCCACTACTGGGCCTTCAGGGGAGGTCCAGGAGGCAGCCCCTGCAGGCCGCATCTTGTGCCTGGCCCTACCCTAGATGTCCCTGAGGGTACGTGGGTCCCTGCCTTGTTCCTGAAAACCCAGAGGCCTTTGTTCTGTTCCCTGAGCCTGGGTGGGAGTCCCTGTGAGACAGGAGGGCGTGGAGATCCCAGCAGGTCTCCAGGACCCAATCCTAGGTGTCCCGGGAGGTACTGGGCCGCTCCCAGCTGTGAAGGGCAGCGAGAAGCGAGCTCTCCGGGGTGTGCCGGACAGCATTGTGCAGCCAGGCAGGTCTGGTGTCACCATCCTCACCACGGTGCCGCTGGTGTGCCTGCCCCTGCTGTGCCAGGTAAGTCAAGCTCCAAGCGGCGCTCCTCGGACATCATCAGCCTGCTGGTTAGCATCTATGGCAGCAAGGACCTCTTCATCAACGAGTACCGCTCACTGCTGGCTGACCGCCTCCTGCACCAGTTCAGCTTCAGCCCTGAGCGGTGAGCCTGTGAGGTGCTGGCTGGCCTCCAGAGGGTGCTGGAGCCCACTGCACCTGCCTCTGCCGGGTGAAGGGATGACCTCCGTGGGGGGTGCTGGTTGGGGGCGGGGGTGACACCCCACAGCCCTCCCAGAAACACACCTTCCAGGGAGATCCGCAACGTGGAGCTACTGAAGCTGCGCTTTGGTGAAGCCCCCATGCACTTCTGTGAGGTCATGCTAAAGGTCAGTGTCGGGGCTGCCACCCCTGGCTGGTCCTCGCCAGCCTGGGGCCTTGGTGAGACGCTGTCTCCGCCCCAGGACATGGCAGATTCCCGCCGCATCAATGCCAATATCCGCGAGGAGGATGAGAAGCGGCCTGTGGAGGAGCAGCCACCATTTGGGGTCTACGCTGTCATTTTGTCCAGCGAGTTCTGGCCCCCTTTCAAGGAGGAGAAGCTGGAGGTCCCTGAGGACATCAGGGCAGCCCTGGAGGTCTACTGCAAGAAGTATGAGAAGCTAAAGGTACAGCCAGTGCCCTTCGGTGTCTCGGTCACACGTCCCGCAGCGTCTCGGGCCCGTTGCCCTCCACCTTCTTACTGGAGGCTTTGGGTCTGTGTGCTGCTCTGAGCTATGTGTGTGGCTCGGTCATCCCCTCGCTCTACAAGGATCTCATAACCAGAGCAGGCACCCTGAGTTTCCTCCTCTGTTGCTGATCCTCTGGCCTCCAGCTGGGGTGCCGGGTGCTGTCAGAGGCTGTGTCTGCTACAGACATCGTCTCTTCAGACAGACTCGGCCTTCACAGCATAGCCATCTCTGTTCTGGAAAGTTGCTTCCCTGGGTCCTGAACACTAGGGCTTGGGCCCTTTGGAGGCCCAGGGCCCAGTGACAAGGCAGAAGGAGGGGTCCATTTCTGGAGGTCACCAGTCAGTGGCAACAGTGTACCCAGCATGACAGCCCCAGCCCATGTAGCACATGTCCCTGGCAGCATGGCTGACCCTAGTCAGGTGGGCAGTGTGGTCACATAGGCAAGAGGCCTGGGAGCCAGATTCTGAGGTCCTCCTTCCCTCCTGAACCCACAGTCAGTCCTGTCCAGAGTGAAGGGGTTGGAAGCCCTGGGGCTCAAAGCCCAGGTAGTTTGAGTCCCGGGCCATGGCGGGCAGCCCAGCAGGTGCTCAGGTCTGAGGGGAGCCACACATGCTGGCAAAGTCAGCAGAGGATGCGCAGGGAGGGGTCCTGGTCACGGGGAGCAGACGCCAGCCCTGGGAGCCGGCAGGAGCCTGCAGGAGGTGGCCGTGGCGGTCGGGCTGCGTGAGTGCAGCAGCTTCTCCGGCTGGCATGAAGTGGCACTGGGCCTCTGTGTCTTCTTGCCCTGCCTGTGGTCTGGGCCAGGACAAGGGCAGCCTGGGAGGGGATGAGGGGGTGGTGCTGGTACTGGTGGCCCAAGCCCAGCTGCTCCTCAACACATTGACTCAGGTTCTGGAAGAGCCTGGTGTCCTGCAGCTGGGCCCACATGGCCCTTGTAGGTGCTCAGCCCTCACTGTGGCGCCGTGTGTCTGGTTGGTGCCACGCTTGCTGGCTGAGGACATCTGGGTGGCTCATGCCCCCTGCTCAGTGCCCTCTCGCCTGCCCGCCTGGGTGCCTGCTGGTGTGAGCCTGTAATAGGCCACACTTCCTCCAAGACTCTTGGAGAGGATCCTTCCGGCCTCTTCACTCCCCAGACACAAGCTGAGACAGCCTAGGACTGACACTCCTGTCTCCAAAGGCAGAAATGGAGGGGGCGGGGTTGCGTGTGCCAAGCAAGTCTGCAGTCAGCGGTGGCTCGAGAGACCCTGAAGCTGGAGGTCCTGCTCCGGCTCTGTGTGGGCCTCCGTGACTGCCCTTCAGCGTTCTGCCTCCCCTGAGTTCCGTTCTCCAGTCAGGGAGCTAGTGTGCTGCTGCTCTGAAGTCCTCAAAAGCCGTGCTGGCTTCTCCCATCGTTCTCAGTCTCTGGGCCGGGGCTGGGGGTCCACCGCAGACAGCTCCCAGGCACCACGTCTGCTCTGGCCGCTGTGCCACGGCAGTTGGACCCACAGGGCGCCGCTCTGGCAGATGCTTGTCCAGCCTGCCACCTTGGCTGTGTCTGTAGACCTGCCTGGATGTCGCCAAGACCTGCCTCCCTTTTACTTAATTTGTCTTTGGTTAGTCTGTCTCTTTTCTCTCTATTTTACTCTGGGTTTTTTTGTGGGGTTTTTTGTTTTGTTTTGTTTTGTTTTGTTTTGGTTTTTTTTTTGCGGCACCGGAGATTGAACTCACAACCTCGCACCTGCCAGGGCAGGTGCTTAAGGCACTGAGCCAAACTCCAGGCCCTGGTTTTTTGAGGCAGGGTCGCACTGCATAGCTCAGGCCGGCCTTGCGCTTGCGTTGTAGCCCAAACCGGCCTCGAACTCACAATGCTCCGCCTACCTCAGCCTCCCAAGTGCTGGGATTAAAAGCGTGTGCCACCACGCCCGGCTTTTTTTTTTTTTTTTTTTTTTTTTTTTTTTTTTTTTTTTTTTTTTTGCACAGTCTTGCTATGTAGCTCAGGCTGGCTTTGAACTGTGTAGCTCAGGCTAGTCTCGAACTTGTAGTGATCCTCCTGCCTCAGCCTCCAGAGTGCTGGGATCACTGGCTTGCATTTTACTCTTAAGCAGCAAGGGAAAGGTAGACACCCAGGCTCATTGTTGCAAAGACCCAGTTCAGCCAGGCGCTCTGCTCTTCCCTGTGTTCTCCAGCGCATAGTCCTGAGCCGCAGGAGACGCACTGCACGCTCTTGTCCTTTTCCTTGTGGGGACACCAGTCCTCAGCATCCTCCTGTTAGCTGACTCGGTCTCATCAGCTCTTCCCAAGCAGGCTCACTTTTCGAGGTGCTAGGGGTTCCGACCTTTGTGGGAGTGAGCTAGTTTATGGCAGTGGCCCCTTCCCACCTGGTGCCAAGTCTCCCGGCCTGGCGCTGCCCATGCTGACCCCTGCTCTCTGCAGGCCATGCGGACTCTCAGCTGGAAACACACCCTGGGCCTGGTGACCATGGACGTGGAGTTGGCTGACCGCACCCTGTCTGTGGCAGTGACACCCGTGCAGGCGGTGGTCTTGCTGTACTTCCAGGACCAAGGTGAGCCAGCAGCCCTGGGCGTGCCGTTCCAGGCCCAGCTCTCGGGCCAGCTGTGGGCAGAGCCGGAGCAGCCTTCCCTTTGCTGGGGCCGGCAGGACATCACGGGTCCCCCTGACCGCGGGAGGTGGTACAGGGCTGGCAGGGGGAGGCAAGTGGGGCCCCCCTCAGTGTCCCCACACTGCCCACAGCCAGCTGGACCCTGGAGGAGCTGAGCAAGGTGGTGAAAATGCCCGTGGCGCTGCTGCGGCGGCGCATGTCGGTGTGGCTGCAGCAGGGCGTGCTGCGGGAGGAGCCCCCGGGTACCTTCTCTGTTATCGAGGAGGAGCGGCCACAGGACCGTGACAACATGGTGCTCATTGACAGCGATGACGAGAGTGACTCGGGCATGGCCTCGCAGGCCGACCAGAAGGAGGAGGAGCTGCTGGTGCGTGGGCTGCGTCAGGTGGGTGGGCAAGGGTCACAGAGAGCAGTCCCTGACACACAGCTCTGTCCCCACAGCTCTTCTGGACGTACATCCAGGCCATGTTGACCAACCTGGAGAGCCTCTCGCTGGAGCGCATCTACAGCATGCTGCGCATGTTTGTCATGACGGGGCCCGCACTGGCTGAGATTGACCTGCAGGAGCTCCAGGGCTACCTGCAGAAGAAAGTGCGCGACCAGCAGCTCATCTACTCTGCCGGTGTCTACCGCCTGCCCAAGAGCTGCAGCTGACACGTGCCCACCAGGCCCTGCCCAGTGTGACCCCAGGTGGACAGCCGGGTGCCCCCCCGCCCCACCACGGTGTCCCTGCACCCCTGCCAGCCCCCATGTCTCTGCCTTATGTCTCCAGCGCTGCCTCCTTGGTCTCTGCACCCCCACCCACCCCCAGCACACAGATTAAAGTAAGTCAGTTCGTCCCTCAGCACCCAGGTGCCCACATGGACCCCACATGCCCTAATCTCCCTATTGCGTGGCCACTCTGCCTCAGCCCACAGGGCCTGGGCTCCCCACAGCAGGCGGGAGGATGCCAGTGTAGCCAGCCCCCCAGACCCTGTGGGTCCGTGTCCTGAAGATGACCCAGGTTGTGCTGAGCAAGTGGTGGCTGGTGGGGCTCAGCAGCCACCTGGGTAGCCTCCAGCTCCACTGCTCTCCTGGCCCTCGGACAGCGTCCTCACTTTCGCCGGTGCTCTGGGGTCGGGCACCATGCCCTGCCGGGCACTGAGGCCTGGGGACTCCATCAAGCCTGAGGGCAGAGGTGAAGGACTTCCGGGTCTCGGGGGTAAACATGACCTGGCAGCCCGAGGGCCTGGTCACTTGCCCGCCTGCCCATGCCTCATGCTTATGACCTTTCGCCCGGAAAAGCAGATGACTTCCCCAAGGGCGGGGTGAGCCAGCTCTGCCTTTGCCTGCACTGGTGTCACCTGGGGGCCATGCTGGCCTGACACGTGCCATAGGCCCACTCTGGCCTTGTCTCTAGCCCAGAGCTGCTGTTCCCAGGCAGGACATGTTCTGGGCTGTGTCCTTGCAGGGAACAAAAACCCTTTGGAACCCATACCATTGTCCTGCCTGTGCATTCCCAGGCCTCGGGCCACACCCAGCTTCAGCGACGTGCTAGGCCCCATGACCCCTTCCTGTGGGCCCTGAACTGCTGGCCCAACCCTGCCTGCGCTGCACTTGTCGCAAACGAAGGCAGTGTCTGCCCCACCCCACTTCACTCATGCCTGTGCCGGTGCCGTGGTCACACTGGATCCCCCTGAGACCTGGCATTGGCCTTAAGGCTGTGACACCCGCTGTCCCCACTATGAGGGGGCCCTGTCTGGATTCTGCCACTGTGGCCACCACCTGGCCCCAACAGAGTGCGCCTTTGTCTTAACCAGGATGTAAACCTGCTGGACTGGCCTGACAGGGTGGCGGTGCCAGGCCCTGGCTGAAGGCACACCTCCTGTCCTGCATTCCTTCAGTAGTGTCCTGAAGACCAGGGAGTGTCCCGAGTCACAGCATGGCTGCCAGCTTGTCCTGGCAACCCCTGCGGGGGACCTGTGCCTGCCCTGGGGGAGCACCAGAGACCAGGGGCTCTGGGTCAGGCTGTGCTCCCTGGGAGACCTGGAAGCCCACTAGCCTGGGGTCCCTTTGCTCTTGGTGCCACCCCAGGTTGGCAGGTCATGAGGAGGCAGGGTGGGGTGGCTCCAGCCAACCTCCAATAGCAGGTGCAGGGACATGGCCTGGGGAGGTTAACCCTGACCATGCCAGCCTGGGGTAGCTGGCTGTCTGGTCGGCAGAACGGACGCTTGGCATGGTGGGCTTCAAATTTAATGATGGGCTAGGACCTTTGGGTGCTGCCTGCAGCCACTTCCGAGCGGCTGCTCCCAGAAGGATGTTCTGGAGGCATGGACGGGGGTCCTGCTCAGGCAGGTATGGTGGGTGCCCCTGGACCTCTCCAGACTGAGGGTCCCTGTGGGTGCCAGCAGCGCCCAGGAGCTGGGCTCTAGGCAGTGTGGTCTCAACCTTGCCAGAAGCAGCAGTGAGGGCCACAAGATGCACTTTCATCCCCACCCCGCTGCCCCTGGCCCTTCCCTGTTCCAGTCGTGGGGACCGAGACACACGGGCTGCCTGTGCCCAAACCCAGCTCCGCTGCCTGGTACTGCGAGGAGACCACTGTAAGGCCACTGTCCCTGCACTGGAGGGTCCAGCCCACACTGCCTGCCTCAGGTCTTGCCAGGCCCCCCAGGGCCCTGCCCCCCACCAAGGCCCCCAGCGCCCAAGGGCAAGGGAGGCCTAAGCCAGCTTTGGGCCCCACAGCCCCGCCCCCGCCCACCCCCAGCCCCACTGTGAGGTCAGCACCTCCCTACAAGTTCCGTCTAGAGCTGTGTGGCGGGACTGGGCTGGACATGGTCCCCTGTCCCCAGCCTGACTCCTGCCTGGCTGGCAGACCCCTGGGCCTGATACATTTGTCCTTGCTCATCCCTGCTGCAGGTGCGGCGCCCCACCCCCCAGAGCCCCACACTTTCCTGGACAGGGCCATCCCCATGTCTCCTGGGGGCCCGGGGGGCAGGGCAGACCTGGAGGTCCTCCACCAGAGGCTGACAGTGCCTGTCCTCGTGGCCCTGTCTCCACAGCTGGGACCGGCTGTGACTGCAGCCTTGGTCTCAGCCACGAAGCCCTCATCGCCCTCATTGTGGTGCTGGCTGGCATTGGTGCCAGCTGCTTCTCCGCTCTGGTCATTGTGGCCATCGGTGTCTTTCGAGCCAAGGAGTGCGTGAGCTCAGGGCGGTGGTGGTGGTGGGACAGAGGCCACGTGGTGGGGCCCAGGCCCTTGGTTTTCGGGGGGCTGTCGCCAGTGGTTGGGAAGGGCATCTCCCAGGAGGGGGCCTGGGCACTGCTGGGCTCACAGGGCCAGCATGCTCCAGCAGTCACGCCTGTCTTTGTCCACCCAGTGAGACCTGCCCCAGACACATGGAGAGCAGGTGAGGACCGGCGGGTGGGGGGCCCCTCCATGCCACTGCTGGGAGCACCGGGAGCGCTGTCCCCAAGGCCCTGCCAGCCTGTGCTGTCGCGCAGGTTGGTGGAGCACTATGGGGCCCAGGAAGACCGTGTGGACATGCGCTCAGTGCACGTGGAGTCCCATCTCGACCTGGCGGTCCCCATGATGCAATCCATGGAGGAACATGTCCTCATGGAAGAGGCTGTAGAGTAGCCACCCCTATCCCCTGCGTAGGGCAGAGTGCTGGGCAAGGAAATTAAAAGTATTTAGTGGTCGTGCGCTGTCCTCCTTACAAGCGACAAGGCCCCTCGAGGCACATAGGTGGCGGGGTGCCCCTCCCCCAGACCACCACATCCCCGGTGTTCACACTTGGCTAGACAGCCCTGCTCCTCCCCACTGCATTGTCCCGAGAAACCCTGAGCACCCTGGACACCTTGCTGGCATCATCAAAGCCTCACACAGGACTGGACAGGAGCATGCAGGCTTAGGTCCCTCCCCATTCACTGTGCAGGTTTTAGGGAGTGGGGGACACTTTTCCTCTGCACCATCCCCCTCCACTCCAAGGCCTGTGCCCTGAGCTCAGTTGGTCAGGTACTCCTGCCATTCACCATGGGAGAGGACCAGCACACTCCTAAGGAGCGTCCCTCTGCCCAGCCCAAGTGCAGCTGGACCAGGTATGAGCAGGCCACAGTGGCTCGCACACTGTGGTCCTTGCTGAGGGTGCAGGTGGGCATGGCCCTGCTGCACGAGGCTCACAAGCTTCTGGTGGTCTCACCCTCACAGAGGAGAAACAGCCCCAGGCCTGGCGTTCTGGGACAGGTAGGTGACTGGCAGTGCTGGGCGTTGGCTGCATGCCTGGCCCCCGCCCCGAACAGTCGTGGGACAGGAACGACAGGTATCAGGTTGGACAGTGTGTGTGCAGGTGCCACAGGGACGAGTGTCCGGGAAACTTGGGCTCCGAGGACGCAAAGGCAGCAGAGAGCCCACCTTGGGTCCTAGAGCCGCCCCTATGCGGGGCCTCTCCTTTTTTTCTTGGCCTTGGACACAACTGTTGCTGCTGCTGCTGCTGCTGCTACTGCCCCTAAGGACAGCCTGGGCCCCAGTGCCCACTAGAGTCGCGCTCTCCGACCCCCCTGCCGCTCCCGAATGCCCCGAGGCATGTGCGTGCTCGGCGGGCGGCCAGGCCAACTGCTCTGCCCTGGCGCTGCCTTCCGTGCCCGCTGGCCTGAGCGGGCGCGTGCATACGCTTCTGCTTGACCACAATCGCTTGTGCACGCTGCCGCCCACCGCCTTCAAGGGTGCGCGCGCCCTGGACCTCCTGGACCTCCGCGAGAACGGGCTGCGTTCGGTGCACGCCCGGGCTTTCTGGGGTCTGGGCGCCTTGCAGTTTCTCGACCTGAGCGCCAACCAGCTGGAGACGCTGGCGCCCGGAACCTTCGCGCCGCTGCGCGCACTGCGCTCCCTATCACTGGCCGGTAACCGCCTGGCGCTGCTGGAGCCCGCGGCACTGGGCGCGCTCCCAGGGCTGCGCGCTCTCAGCTTGCAGGATAACGCGCTGTCTGCGCTCGAGCCCGACCTGCTCGGCAGCCTGCCGGCCCTCGACTCACTGGGCCTGCGCGGTAACCCCTGGGCCTGCGGCTGCTCCCTGCGCCCACTCTGCGTCTGGCTGCGGCTGCACCCGCGCGCTTCAGGTGAGCTGCGCGCGGCCGGGTCCGCTGAGTCGGGTGGTTGGGGCCTCCGCCTGATGAACGCCCCTGCTCCCACAGAGGCCGAGACCCTGCTCTGCACGTCACCCGGGCGCTTGACGCTCACCCCTCTGACCGCCTTCCCCGACGACGCCTTCCGACACTGCGCACAGCGCCTTGCCGCGCGGGACCTGGCGGTGATCTACGTGCTCGGGCCTGTCTCCTTCCTCGCCAGCCTGGCCACCTGCCTAGCGTTGGGCTTCGTGATCACCGCCTGCCGCGCACGCCACCGTCGCCGCCACCGCCCCGCCACCCGCCGCCCGCCGCGACCTCCGGACTCCACCGGATCCGCCTCCATCTCGGAGCCCGAGAGTGAGGCCGCCCCACCGGCCCAACCCTGAGCACATCCCGACCACCCCCATCCCGTCCCCGGCCTCCCTTCACATTCTGCTAGTAAAACAAGGGCATAGCCTGAAAATGTCGTGACTTTCCTTTAGGCATGACCACTGCACACGGCGGGGGCGGGGAGGGGGGCGGTGCGCGCGAGCTGGGCGGGGGCAGAGCGCGGCTGCGCACAGGCCGCACGGGGAAGGCACGCGCTCGGACGGGGAGGGTTGGTCCTGCACCAGGCGGCAGGCGGCAGGCGGCAGGCGGCAGGCGGGTGACACACCCGAGGCTGGGGGAGGGCGGCGCGGTGGCGCTCCTCTGCGCCCAAGGTGCGGGGCAGGGTTGAGACAGTCCAGAGCCGGCATCTGGAGAGGCCCAGCGCAGGCTGCAAGGCGAAAAGGCTCCGCCCACTCGGAGTCTGAAGGAGGCTTGGGCACTGGGGACATCGAGTGCCCCAGGAGGTGCTGCCAGCTGGGGGAGTCAGGGCTAGCTATGGGGACCCGCAGCGCCAGCCCAGCAGACGGGGGTCGGGGGAAAAGGGGCACGGGGTGGGAGTGCAGCAAGAAGAGGAGAGGGTGGAGCTCAGGCTGCAGCCAGCAGGCGCTAGAGGAAGGGGCCCTGCCAACTGGCACCACAGGCCCCCACCGTGGCTCAGGGTGGTGGCCAGATGGGGCTGCCAGCTCTGTTCTGAGCCCCTCCGCCCAGGGCCACTGCTCAGAGACCCCAGGGCCCTGCCTCTGCCGGAGCGCCCTGTGGCCCTGCCCAGCCGGCTCAGCTCTTGCCCGTCCTCAGCCGCTCCGGTCCGCACCTTGGTCCAGCAGGGGCTGCCCGCCAGGCAGCAGGGCAGGCGGGCGGACAGGAGGCCCAGGGTGGGCAGTCTCTGGGGCGGGTGGGTTTCCCTCAGGCCTTCCCGAGCAGCAGGACTCATCAGTGTCCTTGGCCGGGCTAACTGGGCAGGTGGGCGCCTCCGGGGGCCTCACACCACGGTGCTGACCGAGGGATCTGAGAGGTTGAGCGGGCCCGTGATATCAGTGGGATGGTACTGCTGCAAAATAGAAATACACAGACAAGGCGGCCCGTTAGCCCCGACGCCGGGGGCACGTGCGGGGCCGGGACAGGGTGGACCGGCCAGCCGGCCGACCGGCGGGCAGGCAGGCGCAGCCTGGGGGAGGCTGGGGGCGCTCCTCCCCGGCCCCGTCGTGCTCGGGGCTCTGCGTGGGCCGGGCGCTGTCCCGGGCGTCTGTCTGTCTGCGGGGGTGGGGGCAGAGGAGGGCGGGCGGGCGGGCGTCTCAGCCCTCCCTATGACGCGAACACAGCTGCAGCGGGCCCTCCTCCCTCTCAACAGCGCGTCGCGGCAGCACTGTGTCTTTTTGGTTTTGCAAAGCGCCGCGTCCACCCCCGGTGCTCTATAAATAAGAACCAACAATCAATACCCGCTGGCCCCCATGGCCGCCAGGGATCCCAGCCCTGAGTGCCCAGTGCCGCCATGGCCCGGCCCGGCCACAGGACAGGGGCAGAGGATCTCAGCAGCGGGACCAATCCCACCCCACCCAAAGGAGCCCCCACCCGGCCTCCCTCTGAACAGCTGCCCAGCCCCAGAGCTGGGCGGGAGCTGGGCTGCCCTCCCCCACCCAGAACCCAGTGGCAGAGTGCCCTGCAGTCAGCCCTGCAGGGTGGGGATCTACCCCAGGTGCCACCTGGCGCCAGGGCTGGCCCTGGAGGACTCCACTGGGAGCGTGTCCCAGAAAGGCACCCTGAGCTGCGCCTGCGCCAGCTGCAGGGAGGACCCAGACCTTGGGGCCACCCGCTTGCTGACAGTGGCCCATCACTGCACAACTCCTGTGCCCCCCAAAGCGCTTCCTCTGCCAGGAGACACGCTCCGCCTCAGCTTCCTAGCCCACAGTCCTGCTGGCCCTGCCTTCCCTCTCTGCCCTGCGCCCTCTGGTGGGACCCTGGGCTCAGACCGGCCGGTCCTGGGGACTGTGCCGCCACCGGCTCCTAGAGCCCCCAGCTGCCTCACTCTCCTTCACTCGCCTCCTCCCTCCGGAGCTGAGCAGCCAGGCGTCTTGGGTCCCTCTTGGGGCACCCTGAGAGAGGGGCTGCTCCGTGCCAAGTTCTGCCTGTGCCCTGGAGGTCTTCCCTTCTTCCTGTGCATGGAAGGGCTGGGGGCTGCAAATCACAGTTCCTCCCTGGGGCATATGCCCCTTTGGGGTGGCACTGCCCATGGGCTGGGGACTTCCTGTGGGCAGGACTGCAGGGTGGCTGCCTAGCTTCAGGGTACCTCTAGCAAGGTCAGGGCCCTCTGGGGGCCTTGGGGCTGGAGGTGCTCTCAGGTGCCATGATGAGCTGTGCGAGGCAGGAGATGGGGTCCCGGCTCAGCAGGCAGAAGGCCTGACCCTGAGTGCCTATGGAGGTGCTGCGCTCAGAGCTGAGACACCTGTCTGGGGATCCCCTTCCTGGGCCCCCTGGGTGTGGCCCTGGGTACTGCTGGCCTGTGCTGTCAGGGCTGCCCCTGCCTGTCTGCTCTCAGACCCTCAGGGGCTGCTGCTCACTCCGGCAGGGACCCCTGGTCCCACCCCGTCCCCCATGGACAGTACCCTCTGGCCAGGGGCCACCAGGCCCCAGCTGTCCACCCAGATGGACCCGGCCCCGGCCCCCAGCCCCCCCGGCCCACACAGAGACCACATGGAAGATGCAACACGCATGGCTCTGGTGAGACAGGTGAGACAGGTGTCTGGGGGGGCGGGGCCAGCGGCCAGACAGACGGACGGGATGGGACATCACAGCCACCCCCTCCAGGGCTGTCACAAGGCAGGCGAGAGAGCGGCAGCCCCTCTGGGGGAGGCGAGAGAAACAGGGACATCACAGCAGTGGTGTGGCCTCCTGGTGCGGGGGGCAACTGAGACAGGGCTGCTCTGGGCTCCCGGCCAGGGAGGTGGTGAGGCTGGCTGACTGACCAACGACATGAGACGGCTTCAAGATGGTGTGTGGGTCATGGCATGGGGGGAGAGGGGAGGGGAGACTAACGTGGAGACACACGGGGTTGGGGGCTGAGGACCAGTGAGGGCTGGGGAGAGGTGTGGGGCCTGAGGGCAGCGCTAGCTGGCCTGTGGGCGCAGAGGGGGCACGGGCTGGCTGGGGCAGAGGCACAGATGGCCGGAGTCAGGCGGGGACGGGTGGGATGGCAAGGGAGAGGGAGACAGACACGGAGGCGAGGGAGGAACTGGAGACGCGGGACTGGGGTGCTGTCCCCCTTACCGTGTCTTTGGAGGACCTACGTCTCTTGAAGCTGGAGGCCAGGGTGGAGGTGATAGCCCTAAATGTGGCTTTCTTTTTAGGGTCGGGCTCTGCTCTACCACTCTTTCTATCCTAAAATGAATATGTATAAGTGATTAGACGGCTAGGGGTGGCGGCCACACCTGCCCTCGCCTGCTCCTCGGGGCCGCGGCCTGGCCTGGCCGGCCACTCAGGCCCTCGCTTCTGCCTGCTTCCCTGTGCTGGACAGATGGACTGACAGCCAGACTGCCGAGGGCGGCCGCTTCTCCTGCCTGAGGGCTTGGTCTGGCCTTGCTCTTGCTGGGGCTGGGCTGGGGTCCTGGCCAGCTCTCCTCCTGGGAGTCCAGCAGCTCCCGGGCGGCCCAAGGAGGAGGAACCCCTCAAGGATCAGAGGAGCCGACCCCAACGGGCACACATCAAGATTGAGGAAGGCGCCAAGGGGCCCAAGGCAGGTGTCGAGATGGAACTGGAGCGATAGAGAGAAGCAGCTCCCCAGACACTGGCCTCGAGTCTGACGGTCAGCATGGCCCTCTGCCCTGCAGTGGGAGCAGTGGCCAGGTCCCCAAGGGACCTGTGAGCCAAGAGCAAGGATGGGCAGATGAGAGGTGTGGCGACCTCGGCAGCCCCGTCCTCCACAGCCCTCACTGCAAGGCCAGCTTCATCTCGGGACACATCTCCAGGAAGGCACCAGAGAAAGAAAAGAGAGGAGCGAAGGAGAACTTTGGAGAGGGCCGCCAGCCCCAGGCCTGACAGGCCTCGCTACCATCCCGGCCCGACCCCCCAGGCTGTGGTGACCCGCGTGCAGCCTCTGTCTAGCTGGCTACAAAGCCCCCTGGATGCACCCTGGGGCACCAGACGGGAGGACGGCTGCCTTCGGATTGCAGTCATGGAGCAAAAGGTCACAGCAGGAAGGGGGTCCCTGGAGGGTGTCAGTTGCATTGGGACTCACATGCTACACACAGGTGGGCCTCTGTCTTACCCTGCCTGCTTGCCTTCCTATGGGATGGGCGCCGGTGGGTGTCTGCAGACAGAGGGGCCAGGTGGAGGCTCCAAGCAGGGTGTGTGGCCTCCCTCGGCCTGGCTTGGCAGTGGGCGCCCACCAGCAGGCCGCCCACCCTAGCACTGCCCCCGTGTCCTGGGAGCACTCACCACTGCCCCAGCCATGGTTCCCAGCTCCAGTCCTGCCCACAGGGGCCAGAGCCAGTGCCAAGGCCTGCGGCGCGGGAGGTGGAGCCGTGGCCGGGCCGGGCCTGGGCGCCAGGCCTCGCGGGGTGGCCTGCCCTACCTGCAGGTTTTTCCTCCACACGTTCACTGCCGCAAAGGCCAGCTGCATCTGCTTCCGGCGTGCATCCTTGTGGCGCTTGTAGGCGATCTCGATGAAAATCAGGAAGATGCCAGCCACGATGCCTCCGGCCACCAGCATGAAGACCCCTGTGTGCGGTTGGAACCTCAGCTGTTGGTGGAGAAGTCTCACCAGTCCCAGCGCAGCCCTTGAGGGGAATGGGGGCCCCACCTGCCATGTTCTCAAAGGTGAGGGTTGCAGGGGCGTTGCTGCGTGAGTCACATTCCTGGTACCGAACCCACGTCTTGTCCAGGTCTTCCATGAAGCCGTTCTCATGGGACCTGGGGTGCAGATTGGGTGAACAGGGTGTGGCTGTGACACCCCATGACGGGGCTGTGCCTGGATTAGGCGAGGCCTTCAGTGGGTGGGGCATTCTATGGAGGGAAGTGCCCAGATTGGGTAAAACTTCCAGTGGGCGGGCCATTCGAGGGGCGGGGCGTAGGTGGGTTGGGCACGCAGTGCAGAGCGCCTGGCTTGCTTGGGGCTGTGTCGGGGATGCCGTCCCGCTCTGGGCACTAACAATGTCCCCCTCCAATAGAAAGCACTTGGAGATGGGGGACTGTAGTGAGGGCTCCGAGGCACGCAGGACTCACTTGAGGATGGACAGAGAGACATTCTGCTTCCAGGGGCTGTCCTTGCGCATGCCAATGCCAAAACCAGAGCGGAAGAAGAGCTCGCCTGTGGTCACCAGGTCACACTTCTGCGAAGCCTCGAACTCCAGCACTGCCGAGTCCCAGATGAAGGCATGGAGCTTGCTGCCAGCAGAAGCAGGGTCACAGGGAGCCCCGTCCCCATGGCCTCCCCAGTCTGCGAGTGCACACCCTTGCCCTTCGCGCGTGGCCCGCCCACCAGGGCACTCTGGGGCCGGCCTCACTTGTCCCGCACGGCCTGGATGGCCTCGGCCGCGCTCTCGTAGTTGTGCTTCTCCATGTGCCGGTACATGGTGCTCAGCTCCACCTGCCGCCGGAAGTAGATGTCCACCGAGCTCTGCTTCACGGTTGCATAGATGAATTTGTCCGAGGGGTTCCTCAGCTGCAGGGCAGGCCAGGGCTTGAGGCTGCTCCCTGGGTCCCATCAGGACAGATGCCTCTTCAGGTTCACAACCCCCCCCCCAGCTGGGCCAGGCCTTACCCGTGGGTCATTGATGCCTGTGATGCGCTCCTCAGGCCGGTCCAGCACCAGGAAGGCTGCCAGGTTGGCAGTATAGGAGGCCACAATGATCATGGCGAAGCCCGCCCACACCATGCCCAAGATGCGCGCAGAGAAGCTTCGAGGGGCGCCTGTGGGCACAGGTTTGGGTCAGATCCCCGCGCACAGGGGCGGAGGGGACAGGCTGGGCACGGCCTTACCTTCCCCGATGCCGGAGTTGAGCAGGACACCCCAGGAGAACCACATGGCGGAGGACAGGGTCAGCGCGTCCTCCTCCTCTTCCTCGCTATTCACTTTGAACCGGCCAAAGGGGCTGCAGGGCACAAAGGGCGGGCGGGAGAGCGGGCGGGAGAGCGGCCAGCCTGCCCCGCCCAGCGCCACACCACCTGGCCTGGCGTGTTTGGCCCTGCGCGGCGCTCACCTGAAGCGGTCCAGCAAGTACAGCATCACAGCCACCACGTGCACCGACAGCCCCACCAGCAGCCACAGCGTGCTCTGAAAGGGCTGCATGAACGAGTCCAGCGTGCTCCGCGGGATCTCCTGCAGGTGGCGCGGCCGTCAGCGCTGCCGGGCGCCTCCGGGAGCCGCTGGGCCCCAGCGCCACCCGCCGGCCCCTGCCCACCTTCTTGACTAGAATGGTCAAGCCCTGGTATTTGAAGGGTTTGGAGAACTCGATGTACTGAGCGCGCTCGTTGTTGATGGTCAGCGGCGCCACGATCATGTCCGCCTGCCCACTAAGCAGCTCGCCCATCATCCCGTTCCACTCCTTCTTGTTGCTGTTGTTCACCTGTGCAGCGCCAGAGTGGCGAGGCTGACACGGGGTCTGTACCCACAATCCCTGGCACATCCCGGTGCAGACCTGCTCAACTCCCAACTCAAGGCCCTTCACTCAGGCCCGCCCCAGACAGGACTTCTGCCACCGGGCCCCGCCCACTCGGAAGCCCCTCCCGCAAGGCCCCGCCCATGGCTCAGGCCCCTCCCACAGCCCCCAGGGAACCAAAGGGACCGCCCACTCGACGCCCGCCTGCTGGCCCCACCTACCCGCTCCTGAGTGCCGAACTTGCCATCTGCAACCAGGTGCACCTCGTAGGTGAAGTTCATGGTCCTCGCCAGCTTGATGAGCAGGTCGATGCAGAAGCCATAGCAGCACTGAGGCACCGTGTGGCGTGCTGGGGGTGGGGTGAGTGGGTGGGGTCACTGCGGGCTCCTGGCCGCCCAGCCCCGCCTCTGCCCTCGCCCTCGCCCTGCACTCACGGCTGCCTGGTGACGTGTCATTGGGCCCGGTGCAGATCACTTTTTTGACTGGGTCGCCGTTGACCGTGAACTCTTCTTTGCACGTCCCGTCACTCAGCGTGGGCTTGACGTACACGAAGGGTTCCTGGTGGATCGTCACGATCTGGAAAGAGGGGAGCCTGGCTGGGTCACAGGCCTTAACTGTCTCTACATGCTGGCTTCCACTCAGCGCCAGGCCACTCCAGGTTCCTCCATTCGTCACCCCTCCCTGGGTCACTCCACACCCCTCCCAAGCCACCATCATCTGGTGGCTGCCCTGCCCAGACTCCCCCCAGGTGGGCTCAGTGGACCCGCTTTTGAAACACTGTCCCTGCCTCTGGTCATGTCTCCCTGGGTCCTGGCTCAGACATCACTGCCGTCATCTGAGCAGCTCGTGAGGATGTCCGGTGTGTGCTGGACACCTCTGACCACTCAGAGAAGAGAAGCTCCACATCTTGGTCACAGTCCACCCCTTGCCCTGCTGAGCCACAAGGACATGACGGGGCCACCGAAGAGACCCACAGGACCATCTGTCTCTCCTTCATCTGCCCCCGGCCTCTTTGGCTCTAGACCTGGGGGCACCTGCTGGCTCTGGCACATGGCCCCTGGCCTCCAGGCCCCAGCTTCTGTCACTCCTGCTCCCTGCGATGCGCCTCTCTTCTCAGCCCCGGCTCCAGCTTTGCCTCTCCTCCTCCCTATCCTCCAAGGTCCACGGTCTGGGAGTAGGGGGACAGTCACAGTGTGGGGGGACCGGATGGAGCCCAGCAGGGTAAGAGGGAGTGGAGGTGGAGGTGGTGCTGGCGTTGATCCAGGGCTTGAGGAGGTGGAGGGCGGAGGGGCAGGTGGTCTGGGTGGGATGGCACAGCCGGGTGGGTGTGAGGCGGCAGGAGCTGGGGAAGATGCATGGGGCTAGCACTGCCTCCGAGGCTGCATGCTGGCTTTTTTCTCCAGGGAGGGAAAATTTTTAATTGTTTCTTTGAAATTGCTTTTTAAGTTTGTTATTACGATTTGCCATTACCGAAGTAATATATATCAGTACTTTTTAAAAATTAGGCCAGAAACAAGGCTGCCGACAGCATCTGCATTTCCAAGCCTAGATGGGGCCTCCAAGCCACCAGTGTCGTGACTGCCACCTTCACTTTCAGCACAGAGGGCCCGGGCTGCAGGGACCTGCCAGGCACCTGGAAAGCTGTCTGTCTCCAGGAAGCATAAGGCTGAAGGGGAGTCAGGGGGAGTCTGAAGACCAGCCCCAGCCTGGAGAGTGAGTTCACAAAGCAGGCAGGGGCACTGGGGGTGCTTGGGGGAGGCTGACGGGGTGCCCTGCACTGAAGGTCCTGCCATTGGCGGTCACAGCAGAGCGCGCAGCATGGGGAAGCACCTGGGAGGAAAGGGGCCAAGGAGGAGCCCAGAGGGTGACAGGATGCTACGAGGCAGACAGGAGACCTGGAGAAGAGAGATGTGTGGAAGGCCACCCACTGTCCCTGTGCCATCAGCTCTCTCCAGACTTCACTGGGGCCGAGCAGAGCTGGGCTGCTGGAGTTTGTAGGGTCAAGGGGCAGCTGCTCCTTCTTTTCTCTGCTGCTTCCTTCCCCTGCTGGGCAGTGTGGGCTGTGGTAGCCAGGTGCAGGCCCCATCTCCCCTGGTCTTTCCCATGTTTTCATGGACCTTGCCCTCCCTTTCCAGGCCTGAGGGTGGATGGGTACCCAGGGTGGGAGTGCTGAGGCAGGTCAGCAGGGTCCCCCACCTTTAGTCTCGTGGACATCTGGTACCCTCGCGGCTTCTCTGTCTCTCCACCTGGCCAGATGATCTTCCTGTCATTGGGGATGACCTGGGGGTGGGAGTATGAGATGGAGGGTGGCCACGCAGGGGTCTTGGCCCCAGGACCCTAAGGCCCCAGCCCCCACCCCCTCATGACCCCCACCTACATGGGTGCCATTGTAGATGCCCACTTGCACCAGCTTGCGGTTCTGCAGGTTCATGATGCTGTAGTTGGCAAACTTCCGGTCCCCATCCTCATTAAACTCCACGCGGCCGGTCACCCCATCCGCGTACTTAGACGACATCAGCACCCTGGGACGGCACATGGCTCTGACCCATCAAGGGTTTCCGAGAAGCCGGAACCCTTTCTTCCACCCAAGTCCCAGGGAACAAAAGAGAGCAGATGGTGGCCCCTCACACCGGGGAGAGGCATCAAGCAAGTCTGCCGGTACCAGATGGGCGGCACAGCTAGTGACAGCTGAGTGGCTTCTGTGTGGTCAGGGCTTTCTGAAGGGTTGTCCTCTTGATCCTCAAAGCAAGCATCCCGGTTTTACAGAGGACACCAGGGCTGTTTGCCAGTGCATAGGGAAGGCAGGTTGATCCTGCATCGAGCTCTAGCCATTGGGCAGTACTGCTGCTGTGTCTGTCGCTGGGACATATCAGTGACCCTGTGTGTATACCTGTGTGTGTGTACCTATGGTGTGCACACCCATGCATGTACTTGTGTGTCATGTGCTGAGTCTGTGTCCCTATGTGCCTGTGCATACCACCTATACCTGCACTTGTGTGTGCACCTGTTGTGACCACACCTGCCCCACACAGGTGGCCTGGTGTCCGGGCTGCCAAGAGTTAGTTCCTGCCCTCTGGGTCTCCAGGCCTCAGACACCGGGCTCGCTACAGGCTCAACTGCCGTCCCTGGGCGCCTTGTCCTGTCCCCTGGGTCTCTAGACACTCTCAGTCCCCACCTGCTGCAGCAAGGGCCTCCTCCCAAGGCTGCCAGCGACTCTGGGGAGGCGTGCGCTGGGGTGGGCTGCGGTGTGTGTGGAGGTGGACTTGGGTGGCAGCCGAGGTGCTGGTGTCAGTGTTGGGAGCAAGGGCAGATGCTTATGACTGAAGACAGAGGGGGCGGTGCTGGGAAGGTGGGGCCAGAGATGGAGGGTGGGAGGTCACTTGTTCATAGGACGGAAGCAGCAGGACCCGCTGGACACCTCTGGAGACGCCGACCCCTGCCGAGTGGCCCTGCCCACTTCTGGAAGAGCATCCAGCCCAAGTCCTGAAGTGGGGAGACCACCTGGGTCCAGGACCTTCCCATTTCTTGAAAGAAGCCCCGCCCATCGTCGAGACCACGCCCATCCAGAAGGCCACGCCCCTTCCCGAAAGACGCCCCGCCCACCTCTTGAACAGAGGCCCGGTCTTCCAGATGTTGGTGTTACCCACGCAGCCCCGGGGCGGGTCAGTGATGTTTTCCTTCTCCAGCAGCTCGTGCACGGCCTGCGCCACCACGCCCACGGCGTCGCTGATGTGCGCCGACTCGTTCTTGCCGTTGATGAGCTGCAGCCCGATGATACCTGCGCGAGGGTGGCCTCAGCGCCTGCGCCACCGGGCCGCCCCACCCCCGGCCCGGCACTCACCATCCGGCGCGTAGCGCAGCGCGTTCCCAGAGATCTCGCGCTCGCCCACCAGCCACACGTACCCCGAGCCCGTCATGTTCAGCATCGCCGCCGCGCGGTACACGGTGGCGGCATCGTCCTCGCTGTGGGCAGACGGGGGTGACGGGCCAGGACCGGGTCCGCCCCAGCCGCGCCGCCACCGCCCCGGCCTCCTCGGCGGGCCGCAGCCGCGGGGGCCCACGTGGCACCCCAGCCCATGAGGGGCCAGGAGATCCGGGGTTTCACACTGCGCCCCCACCCGCACAGACCCGGAGACCCACACACAGGTGAAACCAGACCCCAGAAGCCTCCCAGGCCTCATTTGCTGGCTGCTACCCTTAGCGGCGGGCTGAACAGCTGTGCCCCGGATGGCGAGGGATCACTGTTGAGCAATTGCTCACCATGTGCCAGGCAGGGATGGTTCTAAGGGCTTCTTCGCAGGGACTGTCTTATTTCCCACACCATCCCTATGGGACAGGCTTTGCATTATCCCTGTGTGGCGGGAGGGAAACTGAGGCACATACGTGGTGGTGAGTGGCAGTGAGGTCTGTACCTGGACAGTCCACACCCTGTGCCCGCCACAGTCACAGAGGAGCCAGGCACCCTCGCTCCTCCATGTTAAATGTGTGGAAGGAGGCTCGGGCCCTCGGGGTTGGTGAGATGTCCATGGGAATGGCCCCCCGGAGCTGCCCCGAGCACCTGGCACAGGCTGCCAGGTGGAGGAGGGTCTGCTTTCACTTTGGGGTCTGCAGAGCAGCTGTGCCCCCTGCCACCCAGGATAGGGCTACCAGGCGGCCAGAGCTCAGGCCTCACCTTGGAGGGACATGGGGTCCTGAGCGCTTGTGTCCTTACAGGTGATTCCTGTGGACAGTGACACAGGGGACCTGGTCCCCTGGGCCTCCCTGGCCATGACAAAGGCCCCTCCCTGCAGGGCCTGGGATTCCTCTTGATGGACCTGGGCCATGAGTGCCACCCAGGGCCTGCTTCTCCAGTACATGGACATGTTGAGTCAGGGTTATTGCCTGAGTGTTGAGTTAATTTTACAGTGGCTGATTCTGGAAGCCAAAGTGGTTTTCTCAAGGGTTAGCCAACAAAGAAATGCAAACCGTGAACCTGGGCTTGGTGGCATATGCCTGTAATCTCAGCACTCAGGAGGCTGAGGCAGGAGGATTACTGTGAGTTCAAGCCCACCTTGGGTAACTTAGTGAATTCAAGTCCAGCCTGAACTACATAGCAGAGCAGAGGCGAAGCAAACACAGCATTTGCTCTAAATGACAACACCATGGGTGGATATAAGCAGCAAAAGCCAGAGCTGCTCCAGGCAAGGCTCTGCAGTGACCTTGGAGCAAACACGGCACACAACGTGGCAGGGGTCACCGGGCAGAGCCCAACACCACCTGGGTCAGGGTGCAGCATGCCCGCTGTCAGCTGTGCCCACCAACACCTGACAGAGAAGCCCTTTGTAACACGGTTCAGATCTGTGCGGGCCACATGGTGGGATAATTCTGACGGCGGGACGGTTGTAGACAAAAGCCTGATCAACTCATCAAACCTCATTAGACCGTTTCACAGAAGTATCTGATATCGGTAAAGACAACTTCAGAAAAATGAAATAGAAGTTTTGAAAGTGAATTCTGAGTACCCTATAGAAAATTGGAGAAAAATAATGGGAGCATAGGTGTGAGGCTGGCAGAGTTACAGTGTTTTGTCTGGGATCTATGCATACATGTGAGGTACAACATGAATGCAGTGCACAGTGTGTACTTGGTGTATGTATATGTGTGATGTGTACCTAGGTGTGCGTGGCTGTGGGTGTCTGCATGTAAATGTGCAGGTGAGAGCTGTGTGCTTCTGTGTATGATGTTTTGTGTGCATGTGTAAAGTGCATTCATGGTGCATATACAGATGTGTGGATGCTTGTGGGTATATGTGTGCACAGGTGTATCTATGTATTGAGTACGGTGGGCACATGTCCCACACTTATTTTTTTTTATTTATTTATTTTTTTTGCGGCACCGGGGATTGAACTCACAACCTCATGCCTGCCAGGGCAGGCGCTTAAGGCACTGAGCCAAACACCCGGCCCTGGTTTTTTGAGGCAGGGTCGCACTATGTAGCTCAGGCCGGCCTTACGCTTGCGTTGTAGCCCAAGCCGGCCTCGAACTCACAACGCTCCGCCTACCTCAGCCTCCCCAGTGCTGGGATTAAAGGCGTGCGCCACCACGCCCGGCTATGTCCCACACTTATGCATGAGTGTGCATGTGACATGTGTGTGTGTATATATATATATATAAGCAGTGAACTATGGTGCATGCCTGTGTGTGCACATTTGTGCATGGATGATGTGTATATGATGTGTACTCACATGCAGAAGTGTGTGGTGTGCACATGGTTCACGTGCATGTGTGCGCATCTGCCTGCCATCACAATCTCTCCCACCCCGGGCCGGCCTGTTTCTCAGAGCCATGTCTGGCAAAATTGTCCTTAATCCTGTCCTTAATCAACACAAGCTAGGCCCCTCGAAGAGGCAGTTCCCGGTGGCATCGGTGGGTGCCACAGGGACCATAGACATAGAGAAAACAGTGCAGAAACTGTCTGCCCTTTGCTGGGACCTGGGTCGGTGGGGTTCTGTGGATTGTGACTCCCTGACCTGTGTTCCTTTGGTCACCCTGATTACAAATGTACGGGTCAGTCAGGCCTGGCCAGATGTGATCAGCCCACTGCAGACGTGCCAGGTAACCGAGTTCCCGTCCCAGAGCGACAAGTCTGCTGTTTGATAGCTAGCCTCTCTGTCCACCCACAGCACTTTCATCCCGCGGCAGCCGCCAAACCTCCCTCAAGCACTACAATGAGGAGCCTTCCCGGGACGGGTTTTCTCTAGGCCAAGCTATCTCTAGGAGGGGTGATTGAGCCTTCCCTGGGCGGAGCCTACTCAGGTTGGAGCTTCTGGGCGGGGCTTCCCCTGGGTGCAGCTGGCTGTCTTCCCTGCTTGGGGTTTGTGCTGGGCGTGGCTCTCCCTGGAACAGGCAGGACTTCCTCTGGAAGGGTGGAGCCTTTTCCCGGGAGAGGCTTTCCTTGGGTGGATTTTGGGGGCGGGGGAGGTATGACTTCTTCTAGGCGGGCTTGCTCTGGGCGGGGCTTGCTCTGGGTGGAGGGTGTGTCTGGGAAGGGTTTGTTCTGATTGATTGGCGCCTTCCTTGGGCGGGGCTTTTCCTGGGTGGAGCTTTCTCTGGGCAGGGTTTTCTCTGATTGGTTGGAGCCTTCCTTGAGTGGGGGTTTTTCCCTGGGCAGGGCTTGCTCTGGGTGGTGCTTGTGTCTGAGCAGAGTTTGCTCTGATTGGTTGGAGCCTTCTTTGGAGGGGCTAGCTCTGGGTGGACGTGTGTCTGGGCAGGGCTTGTTCTGAGTGGTTGGAGCCTTCCCTGGGCGTGGCTTGCTTTGGTTGGTTGGAGTCTTCCTGGGGGAGGCTTTGCCGGGGCGAGGCTTTGCCTGGGCGGGGCTTTGCCTGGGCGGAGCTTGCCTTCTAAGGGGTCTCTGCAGCCTCATCCTCTGTGGGCACAGCTTTATAAAATAGACCTTTCTTCTCAAGCCCTGGGCCGTCTTCCTAAAGTGCCCACAGATGGGTGGGTATCGAAAGCGCATGCCCTCAGACTCCGAGATCCGGGTTTGCCACTTAAAAAGAATTCAGGCCAGTTGGGGATGATTAGCGCGGCTTCTGCAGAGCTGGAGGCACAAGTGAGGCCACGTGGAGCTCAGTGCCAGTGTCCGGTGTCCACGGGGCATAGGACAGCTGGACCCCATCCCTGCCATCTGGGTGGAGGAGAATCTGGCCTTCCAGCCTGAGGAGTCCTACTGGCCTCCCTCCACTCTGAAGACAGAGCTGTTGGGTGACACAGTTTGTCTACTGAATGTGCGGCCATCTGTCTGGTGACAGACGAGTGCTGCTACCTGCGTTCTCCCTTGAGGACCTCGGGGTTCGGCGTGTGGCCCTCTGGGTGTGGCGACTTGCTGCTTGCACTGCATGGAGTGCAGGGAAGCTTCTGGGTTGTGTCAGACTGAGGGGTGGCCCAGCCTCCCCTGGCTCCTCCCCCAGGCTTCTGTGTCCTTCCCCTGTCCCTGCAAACTAGTCTGTCCTTTCCCAGGAAAGCTTTGTCATTGCAGACAGGGAAAACTTTGCTGTGGGTTTTCCTGCGGCTGCAGGTGGGAACCAGGCCCTGCCGGGGAAGCCTCCTCCTCACAGACGCCCGTGTTTCCCTTGCGAGTGCTCTGCGCCTTCTGGGGGTGGGTCTGACCCTCTCCCAGGCTGGAAATTGCCACCTGGGCCTGGCAGCACAGCTGCATGCCCCTTTGCTGGGGCTCTTCCTGACGCCAGCCCTTGAGCTGTTTCAGGGCTGCAAATTCAAGGCCAGCCTGGGCAATTTAACAAGACCCTGTCGCCAATAAATAAAAAGGGGGCTTAGCACTTGCCTGGTGTGTGTGAGGCCTTGGGTTCAATTCCCAGCACACACACGTGTACACACGTGCACACGCACACCCACACACACACACACAGTGTGCCTCTTGGAGTCACGGGCTTCCTGCAGGCAGTGTCTTCTCTCTCTCCCACCCCAAAGCCCAGCTGAGGTCAGGCAGCTACATGTGGCCATGGAAGGGGTGCTGCCCAGGGAGGGGTAGACAGATGGAGGTGTGGAACTGGCCAGGTCTCCGGGTGTGTGGGGGCAGGAATGCATGTGTCTGTCCCCAGGGAAGGTGTGTGGAAGCTCACTTTGCCAGTGGTGCCCAGCCCCGGTTCCAACGGGCTCACTGCCTACACGGCCCTGGCCTGGCCGGCTCACCTGGCAGAGAGGATGATGACCCGGGCCTCCAGCTCACGCGCCTCCATCAGCAGAGCCGTCACATTCTTGGTCCCCGGGTCAAACTGTAGCACCTTCTCGGCCTGCAGTGTGAGCAAGAGCGTCAGCAGGTGGCGAGGCCAGAGGACATAGCGCCTCAGTGGCGAGAGAGGGGCCGAAGCCACTAGGAACCCCGAGGCAGCTCAGCTAGGGCTGCCCGGCCTGCACTTGCCACCTGCACTGCCGCCTGCCTTGCTGGCTCCTGGCCTGGTCTGGCCCTGCTCCTGTCCTCTCTCTGGCCTGCTGGCTCTCCTGCAGTCGCTCTGCCCTGTTCTGCTTTCTCTGCATCTCTGCTTCCTTCTCCTGGCCTCGTTTTTGCACTGAGCATGCAAGCTGGTGTGGACCAAGGCTCAGAAAGAGACGTGCAGCGGACAGGAAATAGAAAAGAGTTTTGGAATGCAATCGGGAACGGAGATGGGGCCGACTTTTCCAAAACCACGGGAGATCCTCTCAGCTCGGCCCGAGTCCTCAGGCCCCTGCAGGAGCAGCCTGGGCCCTGGTGGGCAGCCAGGCAGTTGGGCTCCCTCCTGGCGTTCCACGAGGAAACCCGGGGGTCCTGCAGATTCGCATGCACTTCCCGGAGAGCAGCTCCTCCTGCGTCTGTGCCTGCCTCAAGGATGCAGGCCAGGGCCGTGGCGGGTGGGCCATGGGCACCCACGCCGCCCAGCCTGCCCTCTCCTGCCTGCCTGCTGCCTGCCTTGGCCTGGCTGTCCTCACTGCTCAGCCCTGTGGCTCAGTGCAGCTAGGCCTGACGGCGGCCTTGCCGCCGAGGTGCCGCAGGCCGGGGCTCGCTAGTCGTGGGTGGCGTGCACGTCCATGCATATATACCTTGGGTCCGCGCTTGTTGTCATAGGACAGTTGGTCGAGGTTTTCATAGTTCCTTTTTTTACTCTGATGAATAATGTGCACAGAGAAAATATGCAGACACAGAAGAAGATTATAAACGGTTGAAAATGACGGCGCTAAAGCAATCACACCACCTCCTCGGCACGTCTGCAGACGGGCACGTACCTGGAGCTCGCAAACACCAAGGCCCGGGGCGGGATGGGGGCCGGGTGGAGCTGGGGTGAGGGGACACGGGCTGGCGCCACAGAGGCTCCTGCCGTGGAGCTAGGTGCCTGGAGACAGTGGCTCAGGAAGAAGGGAGGCCCTGTCCGCGCCCACCCATCGGGGTCTCGCCTGCCACCCCCAGCCCGTCATGCACCTGGTGTGTGGCCCCATAGTGCCCCACCCCCACATCAGTCCTGAGCAGGGTACGAGGAGCCCCAGGGCCTGTCCCACGTCCTGCTACCCCACTTCTCCTCCCTCCCCACCGGCCGGGGGCAGGTGGATTCTCTCCTCACTAAGTGGTATGCCTTCTGCCCTGGCCCACAAGTGTGCCCACGCGTGAGCACGGCAGGACATGTGGCATGTGGACCCGCTGGGCGATATGTGTGGGCATCTGTGCCCGTCTGCAGGTGTCTGACAGAGGAAGGTCCGGGGAGGGAGAAAGCTGGGGTCTGAACACGCGTGGGAGCGCGTGGTGGCTGTGTGTATGTGTGAGCTGATGGGTGCAAGTGCGGGTGTGTGGACTCATGGGGGTACTTGTGTGTATCCAAGCATCTGTGCCCTTATGGGCCGACACAGGGGGGTCTGACTGTGTCCGGGAGGTGTGGCGTGCACAGGGAGTGTGTCGCGGTGTACAAGCACGCTGGGTGTGCAGACAAGTGTCAGTGGGTGCCGGGAGTCCATGTGGCTGCGGGTGGGCACAGCAGGAGGGGAGCTGCCTGTTGGGCACTGGGAATGGGGACCTTGTCACCCGGGAGCTCTTAGCCAGCCCTCCCCCAGACTTGGCAACCTCCCAGGACAGGACCCCCAGGACCCTCTGGGTCTGCCTCTGCCTCCCCCCACCCATGCCCTCTACTCCTTCTGGAGGCCTGTGGCGCCTTGGGGTTCCCGGGGTGAGGCTAAATGTGATGAAGCCAACTCTGACCCCACAGACCAAACATGCTCCCGCCCCGCCCTCCTCTGGACCCGGGGCCCCCCAGCCCAGACCTATTCCCGCTCCGCCTGCTGGGACATGGGGCCTGGTGCCCAGGGCCCTGGGTTGGGTGGAAGCGTCCAGACCAGTGGCTCCTCAGCCTGGCCATGGGGATGGGCACGGAAGGGGGCAGGGGTCGCTGGGACCCCCAAAAGTCCTGCTCTCATTGCTGGGAGCCCCACAGAGTCGGGGCTGGACTGGGCTGGGTGTCAGTGTGGCTGGGGCTCAGGCCCCACGAGGTGCACAGAGCCCAGCCCTGGGAGGGGTGGAAAGGAGGGGCAGGGCACCGGCGTGGGCACTCTGGGCAGGGGCTGTGTGTGTAAAGGAGAGGTGTCCGTGGAGGGCCCTTGGTGAGAGCCGTGGGCATCTGGGAAGCAAGGGGCAGCCAAGGAGACAAGGCCTTGGCGAGGACAAGAATGGACCCTGGCAGCGAGGGGATGACTCCTCCAAGAAAGGGGCAGGAGCCCGAGGGGGCTTGTCGCGCGCCATGGTGGGAGGGCTGTCTGGCGAGAGGGGCGGAGTCCAGCATCGCAGAGAGGGGCTCCAGAGGCGGGGCCTGCGATGAACCGGGCCGCGGTGGGCGTGCCCGGGCCATAGTGGGCGTGTCCTGCGCGCGGTGGGCGGGGTGCCTCCGAGGGCGGGGCCTGCGGGGCGGGGCGGGGCGGGGCGGGGCGGGGTGTTTGCGGAGCTCCAGGTGGTCCGGCCCTGGCCCAGCAGGGACTGACACGAAGGAGATTTCGACTAATGGCAAAAGCGAGTGAAATGAGCCGAGGACAGGCCGGGGCGGGCGCCGCCAGACGCGTGGTGCTGAGCATGCAGGATGGAGAGAGAGTGTCACAACGAGCCACAGACAGGCGGCCCGCGGGCTCGGCGCCCCGCCACCGCGCTCACCTTGGACTCGCGCTCCTCCAGCAGCGTCTCCAGGCGCTTCTGCGCCGCCCGGCCCTCGTGGTCGTCGCTGACCAGCAGGATGATGTGGTTCCAACTGTATACGCGCATCATCTCGAACCAGACGCTCGATTGGTGGGAGTAGGGCGGCACGGTGCGCAGGAAGCTCAGGTGGATGCTCTGCGGGGCACACGGGGTGCTGAGCAGGCCGCGGACTCCGACTTTCACTGCCCCCGCCCTGGCTGCTCCCCTCCTCCGCAGTCATCTGCTCCTCCCCAGTCATCTGTTCAGAGGTCCCAGGGCCTTGTCTCCGGAACGGCCCCTGGGTGGAGCTCACTGCTTCCCAAAGTCCACCCTCTCACTAAGTCAGCGTGGACTCAGCACAGTCCAAGTCCCACTGGATCTTCCTGTGGAGTTCTCCCTGCACGTCAATAACTGTTTACTAGGAAGTTGTTATGGCAAATACAAGGGACCCTCCAAAGACTGTGCGTCAATGGGTGGGTTCTTGTGGTGTTCAAATCTCCACAAGCTGATGAGAGGTGGGGCCAAGCTGGAGGACGTGGGTGGGAAGGGGTGACCACAAAGTGGGTATCCTGTCCACAGCCCCTTCCTTCCTTCCTGGCTCTTTTCCAGCCCTCTCTGCTTCCCCTCTGCCATGAGATTAGCAGTTTTCCTTCACCATGCCCTCCCACCATGATGTTCCTGCCTTGGAGCCAGCTGACCATGGACTGACACTTTTAAAACCGTGAGCCAAACTATTTGTCCTTCAAGCTATACATCTCAGTATCTTGTCCCAGCAACGAAAAGCTGCACTATGGGACCGAAGTGTCCTATCTCTCCACCAGAGTCCACAGACTACAAGTGCCAGCTTGCTCCCTCACCGCTCAGTGGCCACCAGCTGGTGGGAGCCGTGGGCTCTCTCCAGGTGAGCACTAGACCCACACTCATCTTGTGGTCCCCTGAGGCCTCCAGTTATTTTTCCTGGTTTCCTCTTGGTGCCTCCATGACATGCCACAGGGTGGGCTGCAGCATGAGTCTTGGACTAGCTCTGATAGGGTCTTGCTGTGCAGGGACTGGCTGGTCACTGTGGGCCAGGTGTGGCCATGAGGTTTGGTCTCAGGCAGGCACGTGGTGTTGACCGTTTTCCTTTCCTCTGTACATGAAGACACTGGTGCCCAGGAGGGGTCAGGAGGTGGTTAGAGAGCCCTGTGTGTTGGGGTGTTGGGGCAGGGTGTGGGCATTGTGGGTGCCCAGGCTGCTGGCTTCCAGAGTCTCCCCCCCTGGGTCCTCCCTCGGGGTCCTCCCTCTGAGAGGATAATCACTCTGCAGGAGCCTGGCCTTCCTCTCCCCTCACCAAGGGCACCCTCTACCCCCAGACCCCTCCAATGTGCCTTGGCTGGGTGCGTCAACCTTGATGACTGCCACTGTTTAGTTTGGGGTTTTGTTTTGTTTTGTTTTGTTTTTGAGACAAGGTCTCACTATGTAGGCAGCCTGATCTTGAACTTGCTCATGTAGCCCAGGCTGGCCTGATCCTGGTAATTCTCCTGCCTCAGCCTCCCTCCCAAGTGCTGGGATTTCAGGTTGTACACCACCACACCTGGCAAGTTTGGGTTTTTTGAGATAGGATCTCGCTATGTAATTCAAGCTGGCCTTGAACTCACTATGATGCCAAGGCTGGCCTTTAACTCATGATGCACCACCATGCCTGGCATCTTACGACAGCTTTTTCTGTGCCCAGGGCTGGGAGAGCACAGGATACTGGAAGACCAGCCCCTGGCTCAGCCCACACACCCTCTGATTCCCCTGGCAAGTGGCCCCTATTGCCTGCAGGTGGCCCTGAGCAGGCTGTGGCACTCTTCTGGCTTCTTGGTGGCCAGCTGCCTCCCAGCTGGTGGGTTCTCCCAGAACCATGGAACCAAGTGCTGTGTGACCTGCAGCGGGTAGTTCCTGTTTCTCCAGCTGCCGTGGGCCACAAGGGCTCTCCATGAGCTATGCAGGCACAGCCTGTCTGCCATGAGCCACCGTCTCTGCCCACCTGAGACACCGGTTATCTCCAAGACCACCTCTGCCACCCTGAAGCCCCCTTCTGTTCAGGAAGCCTCCCTGCTCTTTTCTTGCCAGCCCAGGGCCCTTGTCTTCCCCTGAGGGTTAGCAGGCCATTGTCTGTGAGCAGCTGAGTGCATGTGTGGGAGGTCACCTCCGTGACAGGGCACTGTGGATGTGTGTGGTGTGATGATATGAGTACACAGGACTTAAAGTGGGGGTACATGTGTGTGAGTGTGAGGGTACATGAGTGTGTGTGGCTGAGTGCACATGGGTATGCATGAGTTTGTGTGCTTATGTGTATGTGGCATGCATGTGCATGAGTGTGGGTGGCATGTGGGCATGTGTGTGCCTAGGTGTGGGTGATGCTATGGGGGAAGGATGTCCATACGTGTGGTGATATGTGGGGTTGTGAGTAGGGGAATGCATGTGCGTAAGTGTGGGTGGCAAGTGGAGAGCGTATGTATGAGTGTGACTGGTGTGGAGGGCATGTGTGTACATGTGTGTGAGTGATGTGCGGGTGATGTGGAGGGGCATGTGTGCGTCTGTGTGTGGCGACATATAGGTATGCATGTCTATGAGTGCTACACACGTGGGGGGCATTGTATGTATGATGGAGATGATATGGTGGGCACATGCGTACATAAGTGTGTGTGATGTGGGCATGTGTGTGCATGAGTGTGGTTTGTATGTGGAGCATGTGAATTCATGAGTGAGGATTGTGTGTATGAGTGTGGAGTGTGGGCAGTTTGTGGGGGAGCATGTGCACATGTGTGCGAGTGGCCCGAGTGGGGCATGCATGTGCTCCAGTGTGGGTCCCGTGTACATGTGAGAGAGTGATGTGGATGGCATGTATGTGCATGAGTGTGGGTGACATGTGCAAGGCCACACGTGTGCATGCCTGGGGGTGATGTGGAAGGGTAGCATGTTTAAAGTGCTGATGACATGTGTGCAAGTACCAGCAGGACAAGGAACGTGTGGTATGTGTGAGTTTATCTGAGTGTGTGCACCGTCCAATGCTCCCTTCAAGCAGCCATGCCTTGTCCTGATCCCAGGCTTGGTCCTGACCCACCTGGGACACAGCTGTGGGCCAGCCAGGGCCCAGCATAGGGGCAGGGAGCTAGCTGGGCCCCAGTCTCGTGGTCCAGCTTACCTTGTCAGAGTAGATGGACATGCGGGTGGTCAGCCCCAAGACGGGGATGCGGTAGAAGCCAGCTGTGTAGGAGACTGGAGTGGGCGTGAAGTGGTCATTGGGGGTAGGTGGGTGGCTAACTAGGATGGCATAGACCTGCGGACACAGGAGACAGCGTCAGTCTGGGGCAGGGTCTGGTGGCTCCCTGGGTGCACGCAGAGTCACAGACACCCACAAGGCAGGGGAACAGGCGTGTCGCTGCTCTCTGATCAGAAACCCACTGCAGAGGCTGGTCAGAACGCCAAGGCCTGAGATGACACGTATTGCCTGTCTCTCCACAGGCAGGTCTACAGGGCTGTGAGGGCTGCGTATGCTGGGTCAAGAGACCCTGAGGGAAGGTGATTTCTCTGGGGAATGCTGGAGCAGGTTTGGGAGACAGCTGACTCTGTGCCACGCTGACTTGGGCACACAGACCAATCTGTGTCCCTCCCTTGGGGCCACAGTGGGGTGGGGTGGAGGCCAGGACTGAGGCCCCGGCTGGCTGCCTGAAGGTCTGCGTGAACCTTGAGGAGAGAAGGTCACCCAAGGGTCACCACAGAAGGCTGTGGCCCTTCTTCTTTTTTTGGCACTGGGGATCGAACTCACAACCTCGTGCCTGCCAGGCAGGCACTTAAGTCACTGAGCCAAACTCTCAACCCTAGTTTTTTGTGACAGGGTCACACTATGTAGTTCAGACTGGCCTTGCGCTCATGCTGTAGCCCAAGCCAGCCTCGAACTCACAACGCCCCACCTACCTCCTACCTCAGCCTCCCAAGTGCTGGGCCTGTGGCCCCTCTTGCTAGTGTCCCCAGAAGGTGGGCACAAGATGGCTTGAAATAAGGTGCAGGCTGGCTTTGAGTGCTGACCATGCATCCCCAGGGCCTGGGACTGAGCTCCCTGGAGACAGAGGCCCCTCTCTCTCCTCAGCCCTGCCCAAGGCCAGTGCTGGGGTTCCCCACATCCTCACATGGGGGGCACACCCTCACCCCTGCAGCCACAGGTGGCACCAGCTCCTGTCCTGGGGGCCAGGGCGGTGGGGTGGGACAGTTGTAGTCATCGCTTCACTCTGGCACTGGCTGCTTGAGGGGTGCATGTGAGCAAGTGCCAGGGACTCCCCACAGGGCCCTATCTGGACTCTGACTCGTCCCTGCACGTCCCACTGCCACCTGGGCCGAACATGTGACAGAACTCAACTGCAGACGCCTCACCCAGTCATGTCCCATGGTGCTCGCTTGGGGGTTAGGGGAGAGTGTTTTGAGCAGAATTCTGGCATGGCCCCTGGATTTGGGACCGTTGGGCTGCACGCCCCTCAGCTTTCACCTCCACCCTGCACCCAAGGGTGCCTGGAAAAGAGCCACAGGCTGATGATGTCCACAGGGGCTCACAGGGGTGTGCTGGACGGGCGTGTGTGCGTCCACGCTCCATCACACATGTATCTGTGGATGCACAATCAGCACAAGCCCAGCAACGCATCCCTGCATGTGCACACGTGGTCACCTGTGACGCTGGTTACACAAGTCTGTGCCCGTGTCTGTGTGGGTGTGAGTGCCTGTGCCCGGAGGGGCGCGCAAGAGCCCTTGGCTGTCTCTGCTGCTCTCACAGGAGGGCTGCAGTGCAGGGACCCCTGGCTGTGCTGGGGTTCAGCAGCAGAAGGCCCAGCGTGGGGATGGCTCTGTGCCCCATCCTCCCCACAGCACGCACTGCCCACGGCTCCCGTGCTGCGCCCTGGCACCCTGCGCAGCCGCTGCTCCCACCCTGCTCCAGCACTAGGGCCGTTTCCATCTCCGGCAACCGTGGGTGAGGGGGAGGGAGGCCAGGAGGGAGGGAAAGGGAGTCTACAAGCAGAAACAAAGATGGCTTCGAGCCCCGCGCTGTCGGAGCTCACCGTGCCCTCTGCCCTCACGAGTCCCCAGCCCCACTGACCCGGTGGAGCAGCACCGATGCCAGCCACACATGGGCCAGGGCCTGGAGCCCCCGAGCCCTTTAGGACTAGCCCAGGGGGTAGTGACCAGGATGGGGCTCAGACTGGGGAACCAGCGCAGGCTGGTCTCCGGTTTCCAGTGACACTGGCCCCTCCAGGAGGAGCCAGTGGCTTGGGGTGGCCTCTTCATGGCAGAGAGCGGACCAGAAAGGATGGGATGAAGGCGGGGAGCAGGGGGAGGGGGGAGGGCGGCCGGGCACCTGGCTGGAGATGAGGTCCTCGCACACCGACAGGGCCATCTGGATGGCGTTGGGCTTGTGGGTGACAGAGGTGGCGTTGAGCTGGATTTTCCAAGAGCCATGTCGCTTGTTGGCCTGGTTCACGGCCTCGCGGAACATCTGTTCGTGCTTGCGCGTGCTCAGCACCGCGCCGATGTTGACGATCTTGGGGTCGCAGGCCGCGCGGGCGAAGGAGCAGGAGAAAAGCAGGGCGAGGGGCAGCAGGCGCATGGTGCTCATGGGCTCGGGCCGCGCGGGCCTGGCGGGGGGCGGCGGCGCGCTCCGTGCTGGCTCACGCCGCGTGTGCGGGGCGCCTCGCCCGGCGCTGTCCGCGGTGCTGAACCCGGAGCCCGCCCGGGAGAGGACTCGCGGCTGCGCGCCCGCGCCTGGCGCTGCGGAGACTGCGGCAGCTGCGGAGCGGCGATCGGGGCGCCGCGTCCCCCAGCCGCCCCCGCTTCCCGACGCGGAGAGAGGGGGCGCGCGCTTGCGTCCGCGTGATCGGGGGCGCCCGCGCGTGTGCGCGTGTGCGCGCGAGCCTGCGGGGGTCCTGGCGCCTCGAGCGACGTGCGCTGTCTCCGACCCGCCTAGGCTGAGTTGGGGCGGGGGTTCTCGGGACCGTATCACCGCGACACCTGTGCCCACGGGGTCCACGTGAGGAGATGCGCATCGCGTCTGTGCGCGCTCGGGCACGCGGCCTCACCCATAGCCAGTAGTATTTTGGGACCAGCTCTTCGCGGAAGGAGACTCAGGGGTGCGGAGACGCCCTAAGCGATGCCTCTGCGGGGGTGAGGGGGCGCTGAGACGCCCCCTCCTCAGGACTCAAAAATGTGAGCGAGACCCCATCCGCTTGGGCCCTCAGCTTGGACCCTTCCCACCCCGAGGGTAAGAACAGCAGGGGTGAGGGCGGCTGCTCCACACGTGGGAGCGTCTGGGACTCCAAACTGGCCCGGAAGGCACCACGACCAGAGGGGCTGCCGCCCGGACTGAGCCGGCTGCCAGGCAGCGCAGGCTCAGCACCGCGGCTCCTTCCTCTCCTCCGCCCGCTGCAGCCCGGCTCCTAGTGAGCCCAGGCCCTCCCGGCGCCCCCCGCCTCCTCCCCACGGCCCCCCGCCCCCTCCCAACTCATTGAACAGCTGAAGCTCCGCCCCTGCCAGTGACATCACCATTTCCAGGGGCAACCTGGGTTCTGCAGCCTCAACTGCAAAAGCCCCCGACAGGGACAAAGCTGGGTGGTCTCACGCTTCAGCGCTGCCCGGAGCAGCACAGCGCGGCACCAGCCCGTCAGGTCCCTGTCACCCGCTGCAGCCCGAGGGAGAGCAGCAGGGACAGTGACACTTGCCCAGCTCCCATCCCGGCCCCTCCCGGTGCAGGGGCATCTACCGTGGAAGCTCGCGCCTGCTCCCCGCCGCAGCCCCAGGCCCTCTCTAGTCCCGAGTGGGGAGGGCGGCAGAAGGAACAGCAGCCTCGCGAGGCCGTGGGAGGCTGGGGGATTCCCGTCACCCCGCGGGGTGTAGGGCAGACCCCGCTGGCCCTGGCGCCTGAGCCAGCGAGCAATCAGAGGCCGGTGAGCCACTCGCTGCCCAGCTGGAGCCCGAGGTTGGCCCTGGGGACCGTTCGTGCCAGCCCGGCACGCAGGTGCGCGCGGCTGGCTCCCAGGCCGCCGTCCCCAGCCTTTGCTCCGCGCCCCCTGGAAAAATCGCCAGTGGTGCGGGCAGGGAGCGGGCTTCCCCCGCACGGCGTGCCTTGCCTGGCTCCAGGCCTGTGGACTCCCGCACGGCCCCCATGGCAGGGGGCTTCTGCAGCAGGAAACTTCGCCCACGCGTGTCCGCGCTGCGACAGATGAGCCACCTGGGCTGGGGTCCGGGAGGCTGAGGAGTGAGAGGCCCGGGGCTGCCCTCCGGGTGTTCGTGCCTGCACCACCCTGTTCCCTTGGCGGGGACTGACATCTGGACCCCTGCTTCCCCCTTCCACCGCCAGGTTCCAGGAAGGGCTGTTGGTCATAGACACAGCTCGCGCTTGACCCTGGGCCATCGGCCGAGGGTTGTCACACCACCCGAGCAGACCAATCGGGTTCTTCCCTAGAATCTCGGCCAGGACAGACCCCGGGAGGGAAAACCCCAGGACGGAAATCCCAGGGGGGAACTCAGCACCCACCTCTGGCCTCCTGTCTCAAAAGAAGGCCAGCTTGGGAGGAGCTGAGCGGCCAGGGAGGCGGACAGGCAGGAGCCTCGAGCGCGGACGCCCCTGCCCTGCGGCCGCAGGACGGAGGCCTCCGCGCTGAGGCTGCACGTTCCACCTTCCCAACCCCGGGAGGCTGCACATTAACGTGCATTCGCTCGACACACATCGCCGCACCCTGCCACTCCGTGTGGGACCCTGCAGGGCTGGGTGCAGCGGTGGACGAGTTAGACTCCTGGGCTTTGTTCCACCTTGGAACACTCATGCACATTAATCTCTGGAGAAACATAATGTAATAATGGCTCAGAGAGTGACAGGAATGAGTGGTGGCTTAACATGTAGCTGCAACCTCTTTGGCACACCACCCCCTTCCTAAGTGGAGCCCTGTTCCTGTATTGAATGTGGAGTGGCCCCAACCATACCTGCCCCCTCCCGTGGGGTTTCACTGTTTCCCAGACTGACCTCAATCTTCCAAACTCAAGAGATCCTCCTGCTTCAGCCTCCTGAGTAAGCTGGGACGAGAAGCATGCCCAGCACACCTGGCTATGATGACGCTCTTGTAATGGACAAAGTGTGGCAGGAGCCAGGGTGTGCGGCTTCAGAGGGGAGGTGGAGAGAAGGCCTTCCACTGTGCACTCTGCCTTTGGTACTGTGGCCACCGGGTCAGGAGAGGCGAGTGTGGACGGGGTCTCCATGCTGTGTGTGTGAACTGTATGAGGGCCACAGGGGACAGGAGCCCTGGTTGGTAGCCCCACGGTGGCCTCTGAGAGGCAGAGCCCTGGAACCCCTGCCCCTCAGACATGGTGAGCTGATAGGTGCTTACTGGTTTAAGCACTAAGTTTTGAGGGTACCTACCCCATGCGGGGTGCTCCTCACGAACATGCCTGGCTTAGAAGGTGTCTGAGAAAATATCTGAACAAATGAGGGTGCCAGCCACGCAGGTGTCTGGGGACCGTGCCCATGGGAGGGACAGGCAGAGCAAGGATCTGGGTATGACTTGGTGCCTGGAGGGGGCGGGCAAGAGGAGGGGGGTCAGGGAGTTGGCTGGAGAGTCCATGGGCAGATCCTGGGGCTATGCGAGCCATGGGAGGCTTCAGCTGCAGTTTCCGTGAGATGGGAAGCCCCAGGAGGGTGATAGCCGCAGTTTACAATGAAAAGGATTGAGCTGGGCACACATCTGTGATCCCAGCTCTCGGGAGGCTAAGGCGAGAGGATTGCTATGGGTTCGAGGCCAGCCTGGGATACACAATGAGTTCAAGGCCAACCTGAACTACATAGTGAGACCCTGTCTCAAACACAGAAGAAAGAAAAAGAAAAAGCTGTGAAGGAGACAAAGCAGGGAAGGGACCGCGAAGGGGAGTGAACCTGGAACAACTCCCAAGTCTGCGGCCTGGCCCTGAGACAGCCTGGTTCTCCTCCTCGAGGACCTAGGTGGTGTGGGGGTGGAAGCGTTTCAAAGTGGGGGCCAAAATGACAACTTTCTTCTAAAGCTTCCGTTAAGCACTGCTGTAGATCTCACACATTTCAGTACAGTGGTTTTTTAAGATTTTCACTGGGTAATGCTGGGGACCTAACCAGGATCCCCAGCTGCCACATGAGGGGTACGGAGAAGGCTGAAATAAGAGCTGGGCAGTTTAGTAACGCGCGAAGCAGGCTAGGAGGTCAGCGCCTAGGGATGGGCAAAGACAAGGACCCCTCGGTGGCCCGCTGTGGACTGGGCACCTCTCACCTCTTTGGAGAGGTGCTGTGCTTTTCCAAAACAGGGTGGCGATTGCTGTGGGCTGGAGGACAAGACGGCGATTGCTGTGGCCAGCGAGGAGCTTGTGGTCTCCCCGGGCGGGAGTTCTCTGCTGCTACCGCTAGACCCTTGTCCTCAGCAGGTCTTCTCTTGCCCTGTGGCACCACAGCGTCACCAGCTGTGCTCCAGCCAGGACAGGGAGAGAGCGAGGCGTTTCCGAGTCTGACTTACAGGGCAGGACAAGGACGACCTCGGACGTCCTCCAGACTCAGTTTATAATCTGTAGTCCCCAACAGGGTAAAGGTATTTTCTAATTTTATTTGATTTCTTCTTTAATGTGTGGACTATTGGGAAGTATGTTGTTTACCTTTGGAAATATCTGGACATTTTCTGGTTTTTTTGAGACAGGGTCTCACTATGTAATCCAGGTTGCTCTTGAATTTACTGTATAGGATAGCCTCCAATTTGGAGTAATCTTCCTGTCTCAGCCTCCCCAGTGACTGGAGATTTTCGAGGTGTATTCCAGCTATTTCGAGGTGATTTTTACTTTACTTTTTGTTTTGTTTTTTGAGACAGGGTCTTGGTATGTAGCCCAGGCTGGTCTCAAACTTATTGTGATCCTCCTGCTTCAGCCTCCCAAGAACTGGGATTACAGGTGTGTGTCACCATGCCTAGTGATTTTTACTTCACTTTTAATGTGGCTTGAGAATATACTTTGTGTGACTTTAAGTGCACTGAGATTTGTGTATCATCCAGGATGTGTTTTTTCCTTGGTGAATGTTCTCTGTGCATTAGGAGAAATTGTGCCTTCACCTGCTGTTGCATGGGAAATTTTGCAAATGTAAACATACCTCACTTTTTTTTTCCAATACTGGGAATTGCCGGGCGTGGTGGCGCATGCCTTTAAACCCAGCACTTGGGAGTCTGAGGTAGGAGGAGTGTTGTGAGTTTGAGGCCGGCTTCAGCTACAACGCGAGCACAAGGCTGGCCTGAGCTACATAGTGCGACCCTGCCTCAAAAAACCAGGGCTGGGAGTTTGGCTCAGTGACTTAAGTGCCTGTCTGACAGGTGTGAGGTTGTGAGTTCAAACCCCAGTGCCGCAAAAAAAAAAAAAAAAAATTACCAATACTGGGAATTGAACATGAGGACCTGCTCAGTCTAGGCAGTGCTTTGCTCTTAAACTACATTCCTGGCCCCTTTAAATTCTCCTCAGGGTAGCTGGGATTATGGGTGTGGGCTATAGCAGCAGTTCACTGCCAATTGAATTTTCATTTCTGGGAATAATGATGCTGAACATCTGTGCGTGTGTTTATTGGCTCTTGTTATATCTTTTTTACTTTGTGTGTGTCTCTGTGTGTGTCCTTGTGTGTCTGTGTGTGTCTCTGTGTGTGTGTCTGTGTCTCTGTGTGTGTCTCTGTGTGTCTGTGTGTGTGTGTGTCTCTGTGTGTGTGTGTGTCTCTGTGTGTGTCTCTGTGTGTGTGTGTGTGTGTGTGTCTCTGTGTGTGTGTCTCTGTATGTGTCTCTGTGTGTGTCTCTGTGTGTGTGTCTCTGTATGTGTTTCTGTGTGTGTGTGTGTGTGTGTGTACTGAGAATTGAACTCAGGACCTTGTCCTTGCCAAGCAGGCAGTGTGCCACTGAGCTACAAACCCAGCTGTTATATCTTCTTTGAAGAAATGTCTACCTGAACCTGTCAGCCCCTTTATGTGGGTTAGTTATGCTCTATCACATTGTAAGAGTCCCTTATACAAAAAAAAAGTTCCTTGTACATTCTGGATAAAAGCATTATCAGATACACGTTGCAAACATTTTCCCCAAGTCTGTGTTGACTTTTCATTTTATTGGCACTGTCTTTGAAGTGAAAAAGTTTTGTTAAATTT